>JBAFWW010018596.1:4741-23096 GCA_036873685.1 Agapornis canus
TATTGTTTTTTTCTGTTTTTTTTTTTTATAAATGGTTGGGGGGGGAAAAGGAATTTAGAATGTTTTTTTTTTTTTTTTTTTTTTTTTTTTATATATAGGGAGAATGGTTTACTATATCTCTGGAAGCTCATTCTGTGGAATTTCTGGGCCAAGAGTGTTTTTCTTTAGCTTTCCTAAGCTTTTTCTTTAATCTTGTGCAGTTTTTTAGACCACCTGGTGATTCTGTATTTTAAGAATCAATTTATAGCATATACCAGGGTTGGTTTCTTGCAGTCCATTTTTTGATGGAAGATTTTCATTTGGTGCAAAATATTATGCATTCTTAAAGCAGAGGATGTGTATATGGTGTCCTAATTCTCAGTCTCTTAACTGCTGTAGTAGAGACAGTATCATGCTCCTCATTGTGTAACTAAAAAAAAGACAGGATGCATTTTTTACAGTATCCTGTGGTGGGAAGGATTCATTAAATCCTTACTTTGAACAGGATGCTCTGATTTGAGACTGGGTTTTCTACATCCAGTTAAGTATCTTATGCTGCTGCATATACAGTCGGTTGGAAGAAGCAGGTGTGTACTCTGTTTTTACATATTCTGTTTGTGATATCCACAAAAGTATGTTGGTTTGACACAGCTTCCTTTCTTTTTTTGTAGCCTAGGATGTCTTCCTTTATTTCTGAATGTGCTGATTTAGGTTCAAACAAGTGTCTTAGCAATTTACCCATTATTAATTTAAAAAAACCTCAGCAGTCTTTATTTATTGCAGCTTTGATTTCAAAGGTAACATGGCATCTCTTGCTGCTAAAATGAAGAGTTCTTTTCTTCATTGAGGACTTTATTCTAACTTTATGATTCTGCAAAAACTGAGAGTACCCTGTCTTTTTTTCTGCAGTTATATATACAGCTTTTAGGGAGCTGCTGTTGTGTTACCTTCTCTAGCTCATATGCTTTTCTTGTCAATGATGGTTATAGCACCTTCTCCTTTTCTGTATCAGAAATTTATAGGTATATATACCTGTGACTAACAGGTCTCTCAAGTACACCATTACAAAGTACTCTGCACAGTTTATATACCTGACTTGGAAGGTACAGTCAGTTAGCTGCCAGTGGTTTGCAGGCCACTGACATTTAGTTGAAGAAACCATACTGCTGCTTACAGTTTTCAGTTTACAAAGGCACTTTGTAAAAACCAGAGAATTCTCCATTAATCAAGAAGTATGTGTATCTTTAAGTGGTTTTGGGTAGAGGAGGAACAGGAAAGGTGAGTTTACTTTGTGGAAAATGGAGTGACAGAGGTTTCATCTGCTGCTGGCTTTGTTTCATGTTTTATGTTTCCAGCTTACTGTGAAAAGGTGCATATAGACTTGTTCTCATGGTCTTGCATTATTTTATATGCTGTGTTCGCAGAAAACACCCAGTATTCTGGTCAGCTGGATTTTCTTGTTTTGATCACTTTGTGGGTCTGAGAGGTATGTAAAATATTCTATGTGGTATTACTGGCATTGGTAACAGATACAATTGCTACAACAAACTTATGAAAAGTACTTCATTAACTGGAGAAACAGATCCATTCTTTTAATTTAATATCCAGGACACCCACTGAAAATAGTGTAGGCATAGTAACATTGACTTTATAAGTGATTTTACCCTCTCCCCTTGTTACTCAATATATTTTATATTTACTTGTAAATAACATGGCATCGTTTCATGATACATGAATAGCTATTTGAGGTGCATGTTGATTGTATTGATATTAGAAGTATTTTTAAATAAATAGCTAAGAATTGAAACTAATAATAAAAAGCCATAGTTCTTCCGTAGTGTTGTGGTTTTATGTTGAGTTGATTCTTATTAATCTGATTTTGTGACTAAAATTTTAATATTTGTAAACTAGCAGAATGAGATTTTGAGTACGGTAGTATTTCTTCTGGAGAAACTGTTGATACTTGTACTGTTCTTTCAAAATGGGTCAAAGTGTTCAATGTTCCCATTCTTTAAATACTAATTTCTTATATTAGTGATTAAGGCAAGACCATTTATTTATTGGTGCCAAGGGATTCCAGCTGTTTAGTGCTTTGGGTTGGGTTTTTTTTTTTTGATTGTTTGTGTTTTTATTGTTTTGTGGGGTTTTTTGGGTCTGATTAGTACAGGTGTTGTTAATAAAGGCCTTATCTTCATGTATTATAGACAGAAGTATTGTTATTGAATAGCTGTTTATTTTCTTTTGCTTTTTTAATTTTGACAAGTATTAACTAGAATTGACTTTTGCATAGATGATCTTCTGAAAAACACTTGTTTGAAATGTTCGCGTAAAACTGAAGATGAATTGAGAGTGAGATTCTTAATAAAGCACTTAACCTATTTGCAGTATGTCTGTATGTGGATATTTGAAATTGCCCCCAGCATGTGAGTGGGAATCTAAAATTTGATATAGAGATAAGTATCATAGAATGATTTGGGTTGGAAAGGACCTTTATAGATCATCTATCCCCATGCCATACACAGAGATGTCTTTCAGTAGATCAGGTTGCTCAAAGCCCTGTCCAACCTGACTTGTGATGGGACATCCACAACCTTGTTCCAGTGGCCCACCTCTCTGTTTTCAGTTTTAAAACTGTTGCCTCTTCTCCTGTTACCATGTTGCTTGGTAAAAACTGTGTCTTAAACTGCCTTTTAGGTATTGGAAGGCTGCAATTGGGTCCCTGAGGAGCCTTACCCAGGCTGAAAAAAACCAATGTTCAGCCTTTCTTCCATCCCTCTGACCATTTTTGTGGGCCTACTGTGGACCTGTGCTGACAGGGCCATGTCAGTCTGGTGCTGATGTCCCCACTTCTGGATGCAGTACTCCAGGTATGGTTTCACAGGAATAGAGAGGGAGAATCATTTTCAGTGACCTACTGGCTGTGTTTCTTTTAATGCAGTTCAGGATATATTTGGCTTTCTGGGCTGCAAGTGCCTGTTGCTGGGTCATGTCCAGGGTTTTCTTTCGCACCAGAATATCCAAATACTTCTTCTCAGGGACTCTTCTAAATCAATTAGTTTACCAATCTGTACTGATACTGGGGTTTGTGCCCCAGGCACACAGGACCTTCCACTTGACCTTACTGAGAGTCTGGAATCCTGATGGTAGATTCATTGATTTTATAACCAAGGAATGTTACCTCGGTGGATGGCTTCGGTGTAGATTTATCATAGTTAATTCTGATGCCTATTGCTTGAAGAAAATTGCGTACAGCATGGCTAACTGAAGACAGGTAGCGAGGACTTGGGTGACAGAGGAGGAAGTCATCCATATAAGCAAAAGCCCAAATGTTGAACCAATGAGCAATTTCGGTTGCGAGGGCAGTTGTGAAGAACTTGTCCAAGTCCCTCTGGATGGCATCCCATCCCTCAGGCGAGTACAGCACTATTCAGTTTGGTGTCTGCAAACTTGCTAAGGGTGCATTCCCTCAATCCCACAGTGTCATTTATGAAGGTAGCAAACTATTGGTCACATTATGGACCCTGGAGGGGCACCACTCATTTACTGTTTAGCATTTGGACATTGAGTTGTTAACTGTAACCCATATCTTTCCAATGAAGTGGCAAGAATGTTGTGGGGGACTGTATCAAAGGCTTTACAGAGGTCTAGGTAAAATGACATCCATAGCTCTTCACTTGTCAATGATACCTTTAGGGGGTATTGACTGATGCAGTCAATCAGTTGTGTAAGGCCTTTAAATTAGTCAGGCCCAATTTGCCTTTGGTAAGCCATGTTGCCTTTGTGTCATCCATATGCCTTGACATAGCTTTCAGGAGGATCTGTTCCATGATTTTACTAGGCACTGTGGTCAGTAGTTCCCACGGTCCTCCTTCTACCCTTTTTAAAAAAGGGTATGATCTTTTCTTTCTTCCAGTCACTGGGGACTTTGACAGCCGTGAGGTAGGCATGAGTGAAAAGATACCTTTTATGGGAAGAGCAAAACACTGCTGTTTCTCAATAAAGGAATTTGAGTTTTGGGTGCAGAGAAGTAGGCTTTTCAGTTTCAGCCGCAAGGAGAATGGCTGTAGAAGGTCTGGTTTTCCCATCAGACTGTATTTTGGTGCAAAAGGAGGTATGCTGTTCTTAGAGAATGACTTCAGATAATCTTGTTTGTCTTTGTTATTAAGTGTGCACTATTTCAACCATTTTAGGTGCCCTTTAGCTCATTACCTGGAAGATACACAAATACTCTTCTAGCTGTCTACACTTTCAAAGGATTTGGAAAGCACTACAGCCATTTCAGGCAGTTGATGCAATGAACCCACATTCTACTTGATTAGTCATGGTAATTCAGAGTGAAAATACCCAAAGGTAAACCTATGGTTATATTAGCTGTAAAATAAAGCTACTTGTGCATTCCTGTATTCTCAAATGCATTGAAAATCACAAATGCATTATGATTATATTAACCTAGAGCATTATATTTAAACAAAAACTAACTCTGAGGCCTATGCTAAAACTTTTAGATTATCCTGTGCTCTCAAATAAGTCACTGAAGTCTTAACTCTCAAAATTATAGCACTTCTAGAAAGCAGTTATGTGACTTGGAAAATTCATGTCCTTTTCCACTGTGCATATCTTCTATTGAAATGATTTGAATGACTATGGTTAGTTTTAATTGAAGTAGTTTAGATATTTATAGCTTGAAATGAAAGCTCACAGGTGAGTTATCCTATCCTTGATTTGTTAATGGATTAAAGCAAACCCTTATTTGTGGAACTGAACCCTTTGCTTTCCCTAGTCCTCTCTTAAAAAACAATTCTTATGTCAACAAAGTCTGAAGTTTTCAGTGTTAACCACTCAGGAAAAACAGCAGTTGTTGGTGTAATGGCTGTGCCATTGAATAAAGGTATGCAAAGAACAAAGGAAGTAGTTGAAGCTGTTCAGTGAGGGTTGCATTGTGTGTCAGAGGTCCATGTCTGTCTGTTAAATTCTCTCTACCATTTAACACATTTTTATTTCTGTCCTGTCATCCTATGATAGTACTGATGTGACATCTGCAATGTTAATTCATTGACTGTCATGGTGGGCCAGGAAATAGCTTCTATTTCTTGTCCATTGATGCCACAAGGAGTCGGTTATTTACGTCAACTGAAAATGTGTAATAAAATTACTCAATTGTGTGCCTTGCTGTCTTTTTAGCACACTGATGGACTAATTTGAGAATCCATTTATGAAATCATTTGTAATGATAACATCTTAGATAAGTTGTGTAGTATATTTGCTTAAGCCCCTATTACTGCATCAACATTGTAACATGACAACATAGTGTTATTTTTATAGTGCCTGTTCGCTATCAACAGTGTAAGGATGCAGTCTCTTGGGGACTATATGCATGTGTTTATCTACACACCTTTTACATTTTCTATATAAGTGTAAGTAAAGTAGTATACTATCTTTTTCCATTTTTTTATTCAAAGGTATCTTGATTACCAAATTGTCAACAGAAACAAGATAACAGGAAATTCTTTAAATAGAAAATTAAAGCTGGAAGATATGTTAAGCTGTTTTTCTAGTATTGTAGCACTACATGTTGATTGCCTACCACTTATACTGCGTCATTAAGGAATTGGGAGGAAGTGGGCAAGATACACTTGTGTGCTAATGGCATTTATTTTGAAGCTATCAGTCTGCTCAGGTCACATACAGCCTTCTTCCAAATCTACCTAGCAGCTATCTATAACAGTGCATCCTGTATGTAAGTGACTTTTTTGAACTGAAAATAACCCAATGTTACCTTTAGAGCCTCATGTGTATAACGTACTAATTTTTCTTACAAGGTACTGATCAGTTTTATCTTCTAGTGACTTTTTAGGTTGCTGAAAAGATAGGTTGTGTAAATTGTAAGAGTATTCTGAGCTGTCTCCATTTGGCAGGACTGGGTGGTTTGTGGAGAGAATAGCTCTTGTTCAGTAATATATGACTGGAAAGCACATGTTATTAGAAACACTGGCACATCAGGATCAAGAGAGTCTACACTTGACCGTATTAATACAACAGTATTAAGTTTGAAAGTCTTGTGACACATCAAGAAGCAAGTGTGTCACTTGCATATGAAGAGTATGCGTCAGCTTTATCAAAGGCTGGAGCTCCTTAGTCAGAAGTATGTTAGGTGTTAGGGAAGTTCAGAACAATCTATATTAACAAGTTTGTTGCAGATGTTTCAGTGCTTGTATTAGCCATGTTATTTTGTGTTTTTCTTATTCCATTCAATATAGTGTTTAGCATTCCTGTACAAATTCTTCCAGCCTGACAGTCATGCATATTTCACTTTCCATTGAACTACAACTTTATAATATGGAAAATCTTCAGTATCCTCTGTCCTCCCAGCTGTTTTATTTTCCCTTTAGGAGGTATTGACTGACTAAAGCACTAAAATGAGAGTTTGTGCCCTGAGCTTTTTTACCAATTCATGGGGTTGGGGGTTGCTGGGTTAGAGTTGGTTTTTTATTTGTTTTTGGAGAGTTGTTTTTTGTTTGATTTTTGTTTGTTTTTATTAGTAATTTATAATGCTGTGAAAGTTTAAGGGGTGATTTGAGCGCTACTGATAGTTAACATGCTTTGAAATAAATATAGTGAAGCATCAGTACTCTTCATGGTTTCAGCCTGTAGCTCTGAATATTACCTGAGATGCTGATACGTGAATTTACACTAAAGGAGGAGGTTTTTTCTGTTTAATGTTGTTCTCAACACCAGTGCATGATACACATAAATATTAAGCATACTTGCAGAGTTAATACCCAAACTGTCAATAATGTATAGTTCCTGTGAGCACAAAAAAGAGATACTGCTTGTGCTTTTGGCACTCCTCTTACTGCTAATTTAAAAGATTTCTCTGTAGCAATTCAGTGTCATTATTTTAAGAGAATACCAGCTAATTCTCCTCAAAATATTCTATGTTGAGGCAAATTTTAAGCTTCCATTAGACTTAAGGAGGGACTCAGGTTTGGGGTCCAAAGTGACAGTGCTTAAGCCATTGCAACCAACTAGGGCATAAACTACCACTACTGCTAAGGAAAATAACAAGAGGAGAAAATATAAAACCAAAAGGGGAAAAAAAACCCTAATAAACACAAGCGATGCACAATACAATTGCTCACCAGCTGCTGTCTGATACCCAGCCTGAGCCAATCAGTGATTTGGGCCTTCTGGGTGCCTCTCCTCAGTTTATATACTGGGTATGACATGCTGTGGTATGGAATGTACCTTTGGACAGGTGCCGTGTCTCTGCTTCCTTCCAGCTTCTTGTGTTCTTCCTCACTGGCAGAGCATGAGAGACAGAAATGTCCTGGATCAGGGTAAGTGCTACCAAGCAACAACTGAAACACTGGTGTATTACCAGCATTGTTCTCAGCCAAAAACCAAACCACAGCACTGCACTAGCTACTAGGCAGAAAATTAACTTTATCCCAACTAAAACCAGGATAATGGTGTTTGAAGATTCCTTCCAACCCAAACTATTCTGTGATTGTATTCTATGATTCTGTGATCAGAGGGGCCATCTCCAAGAGGGATCTTGTAGTAGCCATGCGCTGCCAACCTCCAGACCAAGAAGATAAGGGCACTGAAGTAATATTTGGGCTATTAAAGCAAATTTTAGGTCAACAGGACCTGATTCTTGTTGGTGACTTCAAGAATACCCAGGCATTTGTTGGAAGAACAATACAGCAGTTCGTCATCTGTCAAGTTCCTGGAACGTGCAGAGGATTGCTTCCTCATACCAATGTTTGATGTGCAAACCATGAATGAAACACTGCAGGACTTGCTTTTAACAAACTGAGAAAAATCTGCTTTTTAGTATCTTGGTTTAGTAATAGCCTTGGATGCAGTGATAACAATATTGGAGTTTGGGATTCAACTGAGCATGCTGTAGACTGGTGCTAAGGCACAAGTTTTAGATTTCAGAACAGCAAACTTCAACTTGCTTAGAACTCAGCTGGGAGTGATTCTGTGGGAAGCTTATGTGTGACAGGGGCATACAACGATACTGAAGAGGGACTTACCATCAGGGACTGTAGCAGTAGGACAAAGGGCAATAGGTTTAAACTTAAACAGGGGAAGTTCAGGTCAGATAAAAGTCAGAAGTTCTTTACTGTGAGGGTGGTGAGGCATTGGAACGGGTTGCCCAAGGGAGTGGTAAATGCTCCGTCCCTGGCAGTACTCAAGGCCAGGTGGTACAGAACCTTGGGCAACATGAGGGGTTGGAACTAAATGATCTTAAGGTCCTTTCCAACCCAAACTATTCTATGATTCTATGATTCAAAAGACAAGGAGAGTGTGCATTGGCATTGCAGCTTCCTGTTCTTCCTTCTGCTCCATGCCAGGCAACAAAGGGAAACATCTGGCCAATAGCTGGTGTTAATCACCTGTTTAGAGCCAGGCTGAGTATTTCTACTGTCATTAAAAAGCCTCGGAAATAAGAAACCAAACAACTCCAATACCTGGCTTCCTGACAAGAGACTTAAATAGCAGAAAATTTGGCTTCAAATCCAACGCACTTCAACAGCGATTAATCGTAATCTTTATGAGATAATTAACAAAGATGGAGGGTAAAGAAAAGAAACAGTGAAGGAACACAGAAAGACATGTGCGAACCGTATCCTTTCAGGAAAAAGCATGCTGCATACAGGCTAGTTTTCCATCATCCCTCACGCAACAATACAACACACATAAAAATAGCTCTTGCTGGGTACAGACATCTCTCCGGATGTCAAGGCAGTGACTGCATTATTCAGTATTAAGCCAGGTTGCCTGAGTTACACACTTGGCTGTAGGTGTTTTGAATAATGCAGAAGGAGAATATTTGAAGGTGTGTGACTGCTGGTTTCAGAAGCAAGATCCTTTCCCAGAGAGCTCGGTATCTCCTTGGGAAAGCTGTGAGGAATCCATAAACAATTGCTTTACTTTTTCTTTAATTAAAGAAATACAAAGCCAGGTTGAACGGGGCTTGGAGCAAGCTGCTCTAGTGAAAGGTATCCCTGCCTGTGGCAGGGGGCTGGAGCTGGATGAGCTTCAAGGTCCCTGCCAGCCCAAACCATTCCATGCATTATTCTTCCCCTTCCATCTCTGTTCCTTGGAACAAATAAAAAGTACATTTCATATGAAAGAAAGAGCCTTTCTGAAAAGGTCGTCATTGCCAATGAGACTGCTCTGGGGCTGAAGAGACTTCTTTTTGTTACTTGTTCCATGGGAAGCTTGTCATTTTCGTGGTCATTTTGACAGGCTGTTTGGAATCGGTGGTTTTAATGCTTTATTATTTTATAAGAGTGACAGGAACTGGATCTAAATATGATTATTACAATGTAAAAATACCATGAATGGGTAGATCTGGGGAAGGATGGCACAGGTAAAGTTATTCACATCCTCTGAACACGGTGTTGGTGAACACCTGGGTGAGTTCATCAACTTGTCTCTTATACAAGGTTCACTTTTAGTGTGAGTCTGGGAAGAATCCTTTTCCTTTTCAGTGACCTGACATCAGCTGCATTAGTACATTGCAGGGGCATAGTAACAGAAAGGAAGAACTTGTTTTGAACCCTGGAACATTGAAGTGTTCATCTGTCAAACAATCAAGGCCCTTAGCAGTGTGAAATTCAAGCACCAGCAGTCATTATGGAATTACTCTGACTATGGTCAGAAGCATGATTTCTGCAGTGGCTTGGGACAGGCATCTGCTTTAAGTTCTCTCTCAAGCATCTACTTGGGAGTGAACACCTCTTAAGCATAATCAAGTACAGGGATGTAATACACTGTATTTTGCATCTACAGAGCACTTCTTATCCTAGATGATCCCCAGAAAGCTGCAGCTTTCAGTTCATCACACAAAGAGTTCATAGACACTGAATAAACAGTAGAAGAATAATAGCTGTGACTCTAGCAGAGCTCCCACATACATGTTATCCATTAGCATCAATCACAATTTCATGAGAAAACTCAAGATCACCACAGTGCCCTTTCAGGGCCACATTCACATGTTTTGAGAGCTACACAAAGCTGCAGCTAGCCAGTGAAAAGAGCTGCATGCTTCTCACACATGACTGTGAGGGTCTAGGGGAAGCACTGATGGGATAGCACTGAGAACTGGGGAGCTGTAAACACTAGGCACAGGGGTCTGGAGGAATATAGGCATTTGAATACCCCTTTTCAAGCACCTAGCAGCAAGATGTACAGATGTTATTACAGACACTGAGAGCAGCATCCAACTGAAGCCAAACACCCAGCCCAACACTGGTAGCAGAGGGAGCTGTATCTTTAAAAACCCCACCACCTTTAAAATAAAAGAACAGAAAGCAGTAAATGTGCCTTGTATCCTGACAACACAGGAATCCCTCATCTAACACTAGGTCCATCTGCTCTATTAAAATTCCTAAGGTAATCGTTTCATACGTCAAAGCTTTCTCTTACATACTTCCTGGAGCATCCTTAAACAATACCTGAGTTTCATTTGTCACCTGCATAACTGCTGTTGCAGTCTCCTCCTCCATTCTGCCTGGATAGTTTTTCATATTACAGCACTTTAACCTCTATTTGGCTTGTTGGCTCATGTGCTAGAAACTTAGAAGTTATTTTTACTACAGTCAACTATCAGTCTCTTTCCCTTGATGCAGTTTCTATCTTCCCCTTTCCTAAGGGAAAAGCCTTTTATGCTAACACTCAAGAAATCTCTGTACAGACAAGAAGATGAAAATCTATTCAACAGTGTCACAGTCCTTCAAAAGAAGCTTATTGAACACATAAGAATGTGAAGGGCTTCTCCAAACGGAACAGATTCACGTGTCTTTTATCCATTGCTCCCTCCCAGTATCCTGGCATGTATTGGAGGTCCATTATTCTGAGAATAGAGCCTGCACAGAATTCTAGTGCTCACAAATCTCTGGTGGCACACTCCTTTAGAGGGTACTTCCAAATGCAGAGATGGCAGCACTAACCACTACTTACACTGTTCAGGTATTTTCACTTCTTTTATAAACTATATTATATAGGTATGCTGAACACTGAGCAGTGTGTCCCACCATAGTAACATTCAGCAGCCTCCCTGTGGATCCCAGTGGACTGTGCTAGCTGCTGTGTGCACAGAACTAAAAGGTGGATTCAGTCCCCAAAAGTTTTCACTCAGACTGTATGTCTTGAATGCCTTTTTTCCTTAAATCCATTGCATTTCCTCTATGATGGATGTATTAAAATCAAAGCCAAATGCTAAAGAAACACCAAACCCTAAGCAAACAAACAAAACCCTCTAGATGAAACAGTTTTATTAGATAACTCAATGTGAACAAACAATCATTTGAGTATTCCTCTCCATACATGCCCCCATCTTTCTGCAGTAACACATGCCATTCTGTCATGGCATTTTTAAAGTATCAACCAGATTGTGCACACAACAAGCACAGTGGCTTGTTTTACCACACATTTCTTATCACTTCAAAAGAAACAAAGCTGCCTATGCATCAAACAATAAATTTAGCTTTGTTTCATGGTTCCTGCTTAAGGAAGTGATGATGAGCATGTCGGCTCCCACTGAAGTTCAAGGTGGCAGATGGCTCAGCCACCTCTAAAAACAAGGAACTACAGTTGGGCAGGACAAAATTCTGCCTACCTTATTTCTTATCTCCTCTGTTCCAGTGAATACACTGCAACCCCAGGTGGCATGTTTAGTTCATACCTTTGCTTTGCAGACCTCTTCACTGAATCAAATAGCAGTACACATACTGCAATGTGCAGTCAAGTAATAATTCTGTCCCTTAAAAGTATCCTGTGCCAGGCTAAGTATACTGAATTGGACAATGCAAAAGGGCAAGGACTCAGAAAATGATCAGACTCAACACATGAGAGGAGTACGTTCCCTCACTGTGTACCTGTGGTATATAAAAAGGTCATCACAGAAATACATAGAACATATGACAGTTACCAGGCTCCTACCTAAGTGCATTCTGAAGCTTCCTGTGGCCCAGTGAAAACACTAGAAAGAAAAGGCAGCATGCTGAGACAGGCAAAACATCATTGGCATGATAATCAAAACAAATTTCATCCAAGGGGAAAATATGAAAGTAGGATGATACGTGGTTTCCACAGATGGATTACTCATAGGAAACAGACACTTAGGTTTCATTAGGTACATGTCAGCTTATGTTTTGTTTTTCATTCAGATGTTTGAGAAACTATGTGAAGAATACGCAAATGAAAGAAAAATGTCAACCCAGATCCTCCAGATTAGCATGGAATGAACTGGAAGAGTGAGCACTATAATGCACATTAGATTTCATCCCTCTTACCCTGTATTTTGGAGGTAGACGCGGTCACACTGAAACACACATATGCTTAGAGGAATAAATGAAGTTTAAAGACCAGCTGAAGAAATGCAGGCTAGCACAGTCATGGAGTAACCAAGGGAAATAACAAAACCACTCACAGTATGCAGAGGAATCTATACCTATATATATATATATACACACTACCTAAGGCTGAACAAACTGCTTACTTAATGCAGTAAATATGAATAAATTCCCTAACATCCACCTTCCATGTGACATTTACTGATGCAGCAGGACTGGGGCATTTTAGATTTGGAAGGGAAATGGAAAATAACCAAAAGGCCACTGATACTCTTACAAAGCGCCTGGTGAGTACTGAAAATGTTTTAACATTATAAGCACATTTTGATAGGTTTTACAACCTCTAACATTTCATGTATATGCATATGATATGATTTAATTTTTACTTCTAAGAATATTATCCAAGAAGAAAAGGCTAAGCTGTTGCAGAAGATATTTTACAAAGACACGCCTTAGAATTGCTCATGAAACATAAATCTGCAAATATAGAATCACAGAATCACAGAATGGTTTGGGTTGGAAGGGACCTTAAAGCTCATCTGGTTCCAACCCCTTGTCACAGGCATCAGCTTGCTCCAAGCCCCTGTGTCCAACCCGGCCTTGAATGCTGCCAGGGATGGGGCAGCCATAGCTTCTCTGGGGACCCTGTGTCAGCACCTCAGCACCCTCACAGGGAAGAACTTCCTTATATCCAATTGAAATCTTCCCTCTGTCAGTTTGAAGCCATTTAAAACCAAATTAAATGATGGGGCTTTTACAGAGCATAACTTTTTAAAAAAAGAATATTTGATAGCAAATTATATTTAGAACATCAAATGGCACCATCTATTCCCTAATGGGTAGACAGAGCATAGTACATCACAACGAGGAAATAAAAATAGAAATACTCCTAGACATAGTAGCAGTAGATATTTTAGCATGAATCCACTGGTTGAAACCTGTTCTTACAAAGCATTTAAGTAAATTCCAGTCACTAATACATTTGTAACAATTCAAAGGCTAACTCATCACTCAATCACCACTGTGAGTCATTTACTTGGGTTAAGATGTCTGGAATTAATGGTAGCTGGAACGTCACCAATATTTTCTCACAGTCTTGATATGCCACTCCTCTCTGTATGTTCTTTGTTAACCACCACATATTGCTATTTTTGGACCCTTTAATGAGGGCACACATGTATAAATGAAAGTACAAAACATCCCAAATAGAATCATAGAATCACAGAATGGTTAGGGTTGGAAAGGACCTTAAGATCATCCAGTTCCAACCCCCCTGCCATAAGCAGGGACACCTCACACTAATAACCAAGCTTTACACATTGCTGGCTAAGTTTTAGGCATTTCTAGAAGCATAAATAACTATAGAGAAATAAGTGGTATGTGGCTCATGCACCTGGGTTATATATGTTGATTAAGTCAAGGATTTGAAACCTAATACTTTCACTACAATAATATTTATAATGTAATTTTACTTTCTCTTGACACATTCGTATTTTCTAGTGTGGGTTTTCTACTGTAGCTGTATAAAATAGAGAGCCATTGTTTGCATTTCTGGAGCAGCTCAGTTTGTCTTTGCTTAGAGAGTAATTAATCTGAAGTTACATATATTTACTATGGCATTTGTCAGTTTGAAATCCTCTTCTTCCTAGGACATGTTTCTCATGTCAAGCACCTGGATATGGCACGGGCAAATTTACTGCTGAGCCAGCTGAGAAACCCCCAATAACAACTGCACTAACATTGCTGGATCCATCAGCAGATGCTTGAGAATGACACTGCCAGTGTTACATGCTCCTCAGAGGCCAATTCTCTCCCTTCTGCACTATATTCAGACTAACCTGAGTCCAGCTGAGAAATAGGAAATTCCCAGGAGACCCTCCTAGCCCATGTCACTCCAACTCTTGACTATGGAAGAAAGTCTAGGTCTTGACATTTATCAAGGCAGATCATTTCTGTTAGGTGCTGCAGTCATGCAATGGGTGCTCAGGTTGTTTTAGTCCTGCCTATTTCTTTTGCATTACAGTCAAATACTTTGCATTACAGTCAAATACTTTGTATTACAGTCAAATACTTTGCATTACAGTCAAATACTTTGCATTACAGTCAGATACAGTCAACACATCAAATACCAGGTACATCTTTTCTTATTTACTCACAGATCCCTCAGTGGTGTGCTGAGTACTGCCTCTCTGTCCGCTATCAACACGGTGTAGTTGTATGCACCCAGGTTCACAAGCAGACAGCGGTGCAGCTGGCACTGCGTGTAGCTGATGAAATGGATGTCAATGTTGGCCATGAAGTGGGGTATTTCATCCCGTTTGAAAGCTGCTGCACAACAGAAACTATCCTGAGGTTTGTGTTTGGCCTTTAATTCAAGCTAACCTGTAGCTTAGAGTTGTTTGCAGCTGACAGCACTCCAGCCCTTCATTGCACTGCTCTACTAATGTGGTCAGGACAGCCAACCTAACAACCATGGGGGAACACTGCTACAGCTGCCAAAGATCAGTATGAAGACAAAACATTGCTTTATAAAGTTGTGTATGATATTGTAAAGTGCAAATACTGAAGATCTAGTGATGAATCATAAGCTGTAAAAACCTTGAAGGAGGTATTCTGTGCTAAACTGTAGTAGAGATTTAAGTGGGCAAGGTTATCATCTGTGCAAAACTTCATTAAGCACCTCAGTAACCCCCATATCATTCTACTTGAGTTTTCTCTATTTTCCAGGAGTCTTCATTGCCATAAGAGAACATGGGATAATCTATCACTAAGTAAAGCTGGAATTTAAAGGCAATCAAAAATCATGGCTAGAGAAGGGTATATTCAGTAACAAGAGGAAAAAACCCCAAACATTTAGAGGATTTTTAAGAGATAAGGAATGCACTTCATATATTAAATATAGGCAGGTGACAGCAGCAACAGAGGGATTCAGATTTTTAGCTTCTCTGAAAGTTAGGAGATTTAGATTTTCTCTGCTTCCTTAATATGTCAGGCACAAACTCTAGGACCTAGATCCTAAAACCAGTCACTGATTACAGTGGAGAAGAGGATACTCACCAATTCTGAAAGATCAAGTTTTACTGCTCTCCCTTTCATGCGTCCTTTCTGTAAACCTCATGCTGCAGTGCATCTTCTTGCAGCTGCTCCTGATATGAAAGGGAAACAAATCCTATCCTCTCACACATCAAAACCTGGTTCAGGAATTAAAACTCCAGCTGAGCAAGAGCAAAAAATATTAGAATTAAACCACTTTCAGTATCAGTGGGAATAATAAGGATAAAGTGAGGAGCCTTACGATGTAAGAATGATTTGGGTTGAAAGGGACTGTCAAGCTCATCTAGTTCCAGCCCCTTGCCAATGGCTGGGACATCTTCCACTAGACCAGGTAGCTCAGATTTAAGAATATAGTTGAGACTGTGGTAACATCTACAGAATAGACTCTCTGTTCTTAGCAAATCTTTTTTGCTGGAACAGAAAGAACCAAACTGCCTCCAAGATCCTGAATTAATTTCTTACAATTCCATCTGGATATTCCAAGCAACCTTGCACAGAGTTTTCTGTTTGTTTGTTACAGATACTGTACAGACGATATGCTACAAAGGGAAATGATGTCTATGCCTCTTCTGAACTATTACGGTGTTATCATCTTGGATGATGTGCATGAAAGAACTGTTGCAACAGATGCACTACTTGCTCTCCTTAAAGATGTCTTGCTATCTAGACCAGAACTAAGGCTGGTAATACTCACTGCCCCTCACATGGCCAGCAAACTGCAACAATATTATGGCAGCATCCCCCTTGTAAGAGTGGAAAGCAAACACCAAGCAGAGGTTGTCTACTCTTGCAGCGTTCAGAAAGACCCCTTTCTGTCTGCACTAAGACTGCTCTTTGAGATACACCATTCAAAAGAGAAGGGAGACATTGTCGTCTTTCTGGCATGTGAACAAGTAAGTTATTAACCAATTCCAATATGTCTGATTTTAATCAAGCAATGATTTACATCTGTGTTTTTGTAGGACCTATAGTATCTTGATACCAGTATGGAAGACACCAGAAACTGCCAGCAGGTTTTATCATTTCAGGTTTTTCTTACAAAGAAGTTATGGTATACTTAACAGTGTGTTATCTGTACAGAATACAGTAATACAAAGAACTATCAGATTTTCTGTAGCTGTAAGGAAAGGCTATCATCCTCCTGTATGATACAAAAGGCAGCAAAGGCAACATACAGGGACAAGCGTACAGATGCAGGAGTTAATATATTGCAGCTATTCTGACATTGGGCATAAGACACTTTGTGTGTTATCCCTGTTCTGTGGGAAGGGACACAGGTCCAGTTTGTATAAATGTACTTCTGCACATGACTGTTTTTACCTTAGACGTGTCTACAAGGATTGTGCATTCTCCCTCATGGCTGCAAACTTCCCAACCATTTGTGTACACAGCAGCAGGAGGCAAACATCACTGGAGGTGCTGCAGATGATCCAGGAACCTGCATGGCCTTGGCTATTCTAAATAGGGGCATCCCTGAATCCCTACAGACAGCATTGAGACTCTAAATTCACTGCTGCCAGGACTGCATGACCAGGTCCTTCATAGCTGTCAAAGCAATCTGCCCATCAAATAAATATTTTAAGACTTAAAATGATGATAAATTCATCATTATGATTATTTATTTCCTGATAGTGATCTCCAGCCTTCCACTTTTTATTATTAAATCTGCTTTAGAACAATGAATTCACCTTAGCTCCAGCAGATAAAGACTTTTAACAAGCAAAGGTAAACTACCATAAAGTACCCAGATACTATTGCTTTTCATTGCAAAGAAGGGGGTGGGTATGTAGCACTTTTAATAGTGTTAATAATCAGTTGTAAACTTTATAGTCACAAATTTTACAACGGATGGACTAATGAATTTTCTGTATCAGTTCCCCTATTTCAAATAGGGGTAATGTTAAAGAAACAGTCTTTCCACTTCAAAGAACTGGGAGGAAAGTTTTGTTTCTGCTTCAACTGATGGGCAAATCCCCCACAGTACTGAAATAATAATTCCTTTCTTGCTGTTTGTGAAGAGATTACATAGGTTTCTCTCTCACAAAGAATAGAACACTCATTATGAACTGTTACCACACAGTTCGCATCCAGCGCATCCCTGCTTAACTGTGATTTAAAGTTCCATTTTGCTAATGGCTCACTGTTCCGCAGCACTCAGCTGTCTTTTACACTGAATGAGGATATGAATAAACTAAGAACATGAAGATTTATGCACTGCCTTGGTGCCAGCCTTGCTATTGGATGCCACTGTGTATCTTTATGAGGATTTGTATAGAATCTTTTCGACCTTTATCTACTATAAATGTAGTCCCACCCTCATATAGAAACTCAATCTGGTTTTTCAGTTCTGAAAGATGTCTGCTAATAAAAATGCTTTTGAAGAAAAAACTCCCTTTCAAACTGCACAAGTCTATGGATGATTTCTGGATGCATTAAATGAAATCATTCACCACCTAAATGATTTTATATGAAAACACTAAAATAACAAAAAGAAAAAGAAACCTTCTACCATTCATATTTGACCTGTGAATTTTGTTTTAAAGGTGGTGTTCCATTATCACACATTAGGGATATTACTAACAATTGGGGGTGAAATGGGAAACCAACACAAACAAAATTGTTACCGTCACAATACTTATATCTTCTTATATATAATAATTAAGGCAAAGTAGGGATGTTTCTGTATAGTCTGATCTTTCTATGCCTTCTAATTCGACTAAGGAAATAATAGTAGCTTCCAAGAGACCCAAACTCAGGATTCTGTCATTTCAGCCCTTCAGGGATGGGGACAGAAGGGATTGGAGAATGTTAGAGCAGAGATTTGCTGTGACCTGTTCTGATTCCAGGAGCATCCATGCTCACCACGTGTACACCAGCAGAGTAGGTCACCCCATTGTAGAATCATAGAACAGTTTGGGTTGGAAAGGACCTTAAGATCATCCAGTTCCAAC
>JBAFWW010018599.1:0-31411 GCA_036873685.1 Agapornis canus
CCCTGTTTTTAATGCATTTATTTTTGTATGAATTTTGGTATTGAATTATTTTAAGCAGTAGCTTACACCTGCCATAATGCAAAAGTACAGGATTTTTCTCAAAGTAGTACTTGAACAGCTTCCTTTCCACAAAAAAGCCTAAACCCAAAACCAACTAACAAACCTTTGCAAAGTTGCAATGATTTTAAACATCAAAAAGAGAAAGCAGTGGCAGTGGTTACCACATTTGAGTTGGGTCTGTTAATTACTTCATTGGAAGGAGTGTAATCCTCACAATGCAGGAATGCTATCCTTGACAAAGCAAAACATCTTGTCTCAGATCATGAAATCTGCTTTTCTATTGTTGTAAGTAATGGTGTCACACGATCCAGTTTGTAGTGTTACTTCTGTAAACTCTTTGAAGTAGGAAGTGTGTTTTCAGCATACGTGGCATTCTTTTCTAAAAGCTGTAATACACAATCATATCAAAACTGCAATAGTTTTCTTCAGAACTTTTTCTTTAAATGCTATATGGCAGAAATGTCTCTCAGTTGGCTATGATTCCTGAGGGGAAATAAGGTCAAAGCATTATGTTTTACTAAATGGATAAGCATTTGTTACATTTAGGGAGGTCAATCCAGTATTCAGTGTCATTACCGCAGAAATGGAATCAGGTTTCTTCCTGGGTGGACTCATCTACATCCAGTGGAAAGGGATAACATTTTTTAAATTACTAAGGATGTTCGGTACCTAAGCTGACATCTAAAAGAAACTTGATGTCTGGAAGCTGTGGATTATCTGTCATTAGAAGAAAATATCCTACTTCAGGTTTCCAAGGGATGGACAGAACAAACATGTTAGGAGAGCTGCTGTTTCAGCTGTGCATAGGTACTTACGTGTTCACATCTAAACAAACTGGGTCACCAAGGTGTCATTGTGCTAGGCAGAATGGAAAATCAGAAAGTGTACATCTGATAAATGACAGGAGAGTAAATATTAGATCTGTTTCACAGCAAAGGAATTGGCTCATGAATATATTGTTGCAACCCTAGAGCTGCCCACTCTTAAGACATCAAATTCCTATCAAACTTATGCCGACCCAAACCAGACTTTGATTAAGGTGTTCATGGCATTGCAGAACTGAGCCTTTTCCTGTTGAAATCTTGTAGACATTGCAGTATTTGAGCAAGATAACACTGTCTCTGGTGCAAAACATTCAGCTCTGCTGTAGAGCATGCAGGACACATGTTACCATGTTGTCATGGCAAATTGCACACGTGTGGTTATGCTCTTGTACTATGGCTGTGTCATTATTTTCATTCCTTTTCCTCAGGAGTGGGGATAGAGAATTTACACATCCTTTGGATCATTGTCAAGCTCTAAATCCCTTGTAAGAGCAATGGAAAGTTAAAATTTACATCTTTTGAAAGAAGACAGCAGCTGCTTAGTAACAAATACCCTCCTAATATCCACTTTTAAAGTATATTCTGCTTTTGTTCTGTGTTCAGTGTTCTTTTCAAAAGCCTGTCCTGTTTACTTCCTAAAACTAAAGACACTTTTCTGAATCAGCATTTTAATCTCATGTCACCTTGCAGTAGATTTTGGTTTGTAATGAATTTGCTTTGACTGCAGAGACAGGTGGTTTGAGTTTGCAGAACTGAAACACAAGTTTTTTATCAAATATTTTGAACAAGTACTGCGACTTGTATTTATCAGAACTAATCCTTGGAGACTGGTGGCTCAGAGGAGTATGAATGTTGCATTTTCTAAGCAGAACTAATTGAAACAATTGCAGTCATTCTTGAGTTGTTTGCACCTTATTTTATTATTGTTTCATCATTTAAAAAGGAAGTATTTGATACTGAGCTTCGGTGAGCTCAATGGTTGTATATGGATTACTTACCTCAAGATAATACCGAAAAATCTTGCCACACGCTCCCTGAGAACAACAGAATCTTTTCTTATGGAGGACTGGCCAAATCCTGCAAACATTACTTGCATGCTCTGTGCTAGTAAAATAACATGATCTGCTTCCAAAACTGAGGTTGACTTAGGGTGACTGAAGATATTACTCTTCTAGAGTAGGAAATCTACTTAGAAGACCTCCAATTATTTTGTTTCAAAGATATTTGTCCTAATAGATTAGATTTACAGTCTCCAGGGGACGGTGAAGAGTGCAAAGCCATGCGTTAGTTTTCATTTCAGATCCAAATGTAATCTGGCACAGTAGTTTTCATTCCCTATGGTTTTGCAGACACTAGAGAGTATGGAGTTTTATTTACTTGGTAGTTTGTTCTAGTGGGGAGGCAGAGCACTGCATAGTGAATTTAAATTTAATGATAATATGCTTTTTTTCCTTTGCAGATTTTTTTAGAAGTAGCTCAGGGACAGTGAAACATTTGAGTATCACAGGCTGGATATCATTGATTTAAAAGACTCCACAGGTTAGGCTGTGTTGTGCTGTGATGCATGATTGTTTTGTAATTTTATTATGTATTGGGCAATATTTGATATTATTCTAAGGGAATATGGGGTAGAAATTGGGAATATAAGGATGAATAGGTTAGGCTGTAGATTCAGCTTTTCTGGTCTTTTCAAATATATTTCAGGTAAAATGACCGTATTGTCATTTTACATGAAATGTAAATGGCATCCTGAAAAACATGACATCAACACAAAAAATCTAACAGAAGGCACAAAAATGAGTTCTAACTGAGTTAATTTAAAAACCTCTAACAATGTCTGTCTTCTGATCCTAGGAAGGTGTTTGTAAGACTTTGGATTGCTGCAGATGTGTGTGTATCAGTAGGAGGAACGAAGTTTTATGGACTGCTATCCCAAACTGTCTTTTAAATAAATAGCTATCCGAAGTATCATAATGTAACACAGGCCAAAGAATCAGTGGACTAAAACATAGTTCCAGGTAAAATAATATAAAAGGCAATGAGTGGAAAGACTGTAACCGAAGAGATTTTCAGTGTAGTTGGCTAGCATACATACATCAGTTCATTCCTGATGATGTTCTCTATGTAAAATCACATTACTCCTCAAAGTGCATTTCACAGCATTCTTACGTTATTTTGTAGGTGATGTAATATGTCTGTGTCATTGCTAATCACTACTCCTAACAATTGCATTGAAATACATTTCAGATGTGACCTCTCAGTCTGCACAAACCACTGACAGCACATATGGGCCTAAAGTGACTATTTTTTAGGGCTATTTTTAAACAGAATTTTGATGGATTTGATTTTCTGCTCATTAATTGGTTTTAGTCACTGGTTAAAATGGGTCAGTATAAAACAGTATGACATATGAGCATTTCTCAGAACATTAAACACAGCATAATAATAGTTTTCCATCTGTTGAAATAGATTAAAAACCTGAAGACTAAAAATCTAATCTCATAGTATGACTTCTAAATTCACACTTTAGCTATACTCTTTAAAGAAATATGGTGGAGCAGTTTTTCAGCTTGGATGCTGAATATAATTTGTAGTTGATGCACAAAACCAGTAGATAAGTGAATAATTGCAGCTCTTCTGTCTCTCATAATTTACTTGTAGACCTCTTATTGTATCTAATAAGAAACACAGCCAAAAGTTTAGCCAGTATTGCCATTCCAAGACATTCCAAAACTGCAAGGCAGAAAGCTCAAAAATCACAAAATGGTACATTATTATGTTTAATTTTTAATTCTTTCACACTTCATTCCAAGTTTTGAATCTCAGACAGTGTACTCACAAGCTTTGCTAGAGCCCTGTGAACTGGGTATTTCCCTAATGAAAGCATTAATTCTTACATATTCTTGCTGCTGGTGGCATGGGCTCCTGAGATGACAGTCTTGATGTTTCATAAGACTCTTCATGAAGTCACAGAGTAAATGTTCATTATTTGCTTTAGACTTCAAATCTCATGCCTGTAAACAAGAATTAGTGCCTGAGTTTTCTTTTAATCTGCAATAGTTTATATACTTCCCTGTGTCATGGGTAGTGTACAAACTACTTCAAAATTTGGAACATTCACCACCAAGGAATTCTCCGAGGCATAATTCCTATTTGAAAAAGGGTTTCACTTCTCAGTGAAATATTTTCTGAGCAGACAGTATGATTCTGACACTCAGTGCTGCGGTCCAAAGTAATTTGTCCCGCCTTTTGAATTAGTCTTTGTTGCCAGATAGCATGAATATATTTTTTATGACCTTATTTTTATTGTTCGTTGCTGGGTAACCTATTGTTATGGAGCCTAAGAAGAATCCAGTCAAATCCAAGTCTTAAACTGCTGCTAATGACCATTTTGTTAGACTATTGACCCCCCTCTGTTTCGCCTCTGCCTGTACTAATGACCAATTTTCAAGAGATTGTTTTTTAATTAATTCTGCCACATGATGATTTGCATTGTCAAATATTTAACATCTGGCTTCAAATTGCAGATTTTTCTTGTTGCTGCCATAAGTCCAGTGAGTTCCTGACTTGCTGGCAATTCAGTTCTTTCTGTGGAGAGCATGAGAATGTAATTACTTTCTGCAGGTGCTGCTTAAGAATAGGTACATGCATGAAATTTACTCTCTTCTTCAGAGGGCTGTTTAACATGCTTTCCCATTCCTTGACGTAGAAAGGGAAATTATTTGGGTATCTACTGCAGTTAGCACTCTGTTCTGGAAGCAGAATAAGTTAAACATTGAGAACACCTCAGTCTGGTAAATGAGCTGTCACAAAGATTTTAGATTCCTACTTTCCATTAGCTATTTCAGTTTGGTTTTTGTTTTTTGGTTTTGGTTTGGTTTGTTGGTTTTTTGTTGTTTGTTTGTTTGAGGTTTTTTTGTTGTTTGTTTTGATTTTTATGCTACAAGTAGTGTTCATCTGCTAGGAAGAATAAAAATGCAGATTTCAATTTTCTGCATATTTATAGTTCAGTGTTCAACAGAAAGTCATCCCAATTTAGGAACCTAGTTTTTCAGTTTCTTCAGTAATAACGGGGTTGCCAGAAGGAAAACAGTAATTCTGTTGCTCACAGCAGAGCTTCAGGGTTTTGAGAGCAAGGTGATCATGCCACTGGGGCTTATTTTCTGAGTTAAAATTATCTGGAGCTTTGCATTATGCAACCTCTGCTGTTTTCCAGAGGAATTCTTTAAATTAATTGGCAGTATAGTTTGGTCCTCTGAGTTTCTGGAAAGAAAGGATTTAATTTTTTAAACCGCCTTGGATATTTTAAATTCAGAAAGAAAATGGCCACAATTAACAACTGTTGTGGAAAAGACTGTAATGCTGGTTTAATTAAGCTTCATTTAAGATTCCCGGGGAATAATCTGGCTTTCAGCTTCTCTTCCCTGACCTGAGCACTTTCCTGACACAAGCTGCCATTTCATGCATGAGCTTTAGAATGAACAGTGCTGGGAAAAGTCCCACTTTCTCTGCACATGCCTTTTGCTCTGAAAACTTAGCTTGGATGTGCTGATAGATTTGTTTCCACTTTTGCCAACAGAAGTAAATAACTGCATTAAAACCATCAAATATTAAGAAAGCAAAACATAAGAAAGCTGTACAGGAAGGAACAAAATAATAACTTCTGTTACAGGAAACCCATCCTAAGTGTTAGTGAAAAACAACTTCTTCCTCCCCCAACCACTTTGCAACAGAATTTTCAGTCCCTTGCCATGTCAATGGCAGACATCATTGGAGAAAGCACAGTCAGCACATCAGCATAAAACCCCTGAAACAGACCATTAAGTCACAGAGCATGGTGTCCCAAAGACTTGGAGGGCTGAGGTCACCGAGGGCATGGGCCTAATAAGGGAGTGTTTTAATTGGTTTCTACTTTTTCTCCCCTGACATCCCCCCTTTCCCTCCCTCCTCCCCTCCACCAGCCTTCACACCTTTGATCCCTCAACTGCTGTGATTCTGAAACTGTAAGGAGAAAACTGCGATTATACAAATATCTCCATTACTGTGACACATTAGAGATAGGGGGAGCACAGGGCCTCCACTACTGAGTAATCCTGTAAATTGCTTAAAATAACAGCGAAGAGTACTATACACTTTTCTCATCCATTGTCAGACTGAAATAAATAGGTCTTTCTTTAACATGCCTAATCCTGCTAAACAGTACAAAATCCTATTACTCAATGAATTATAAATCCTGCTTCAGCACCTCATTTGTCCTGGAGTGTTTCATTGTGAAACCCAGAAATTCAATACCTTATTTTAGTCACACAATCCCTAGCACAACTCATTTTCCCTTTCCCTTCCCCCATTCTCTCCTCCCGTGTTGATTGAGCTCAATAAGGTTTATGTCACGGCCACTACAAACCCTGGTGTAGAAAGGAGAGATGGCATTAGCCTGTTTAAAAGCCAGCCTGAACATTTCTGTACTTATATTCTCACTGTGCACTTCTGAAAGGTAATGCAAGACAGATTTAAGACTTCACTAAGTTAATGTTGTGATGAATATCTGTCAAGTTACATTTCTTCTTAGGGTACACCTATAATAGTAGAGTATCTTTCTTGTTTTCCCCTTACTTGTGTTGTGAAACATACATCTGAATAGATGCTTGTAATTTTCATTATTGAAGCCAAATACTCACCAAATTTCTAGGACCTTTGAAATGCATCAAATTTACATAAAGCAGATTAAGTTACTTATGGTCTTGTCTTTGGTGATGTGGTACAACCTGCAGACACTGCAACTCCCAGTGAGCAATGCTCCTCTCCAATCCCTGCTGTGATCCATGAATTTGCTACTATTCCCACGGCAGAAATGAGGTAGAACTGTTTCAGATTGTGTTGTGAAAAATCAACAGTCAGTTTGAAGCTCATGAGACCACCATGAGAAGATTGCTATAGTGCTGAAGGAGAACTGGGGCACAGAGCAAGCAAGTAAAACCTTCATGAAAGCCAGCTGAGTAAGAGCAGTTAAATTTTATTTGCTTTCTTTGGTTTGCAAACTGTGGCCAGGCAGTACCTAATGATACAGAAGGAAGGAAGAAGGGAACATGAGAAACCGTACTGCTTTGCCTTAAACTGCAAGGATTTGATATAACCCAGGGTCTATCTCCCTGAAACTGTCTCAGAAAGTTGATTAAATGTGCCTGGAGTTGCAGAGTATGTTGTGGCAAGGGACAGCATACAACACATCACAATCTAGGTCACTGGGGCTATTAATCATCCGTTCTTCCATATGTTAGCTGTCTTTGATAGAATTCATTCTGGGCTCTCCTGCTGTAGCTTAAATCCTAGCTTAGATCCTTGTTACCCTGTCCTGGTTGGGCTTCTGGTTGGAAAATGAAAATCTAAACCTGAGAATTTGAAGTCTTGTGTTTCAGAATATAAGCCATAAATATCTCCTATCTAGTCTGAGATCTGTTGTGTTTTCTTGCCATCTTGCCATTTCTAAATACTATTTAAGATGTGGTAAGTATGCTTAATTTAACTAGGCCTTTGTAATGGAATTCATTTGTAACGCATGACCACATTTGTGTCATGCCTGTCTCTGCATTTAGTTTTTTAAGGCTATATGCAGTAAAGAATTCTATTTCTTTTAACAAGTGTGTTTTCCCCTACCTACACTACATTTAAAAATAACCTTTCTGTGTCAGTTCTGGTTTTCTTATAAAAGTCAATATGAGCCACTCAGAATTATATTTTGCTTAAAAAAAACAACCTCTTTGTCATATATGGTAGTCAGAAATGAAATATGGATGTTAGAACTGATCAAGCAGCAGTCAGAAAGTCTCAGAAACTTTGCAGGTAGAAAATGCTATCTTCCCATCATGTTTTATTTTCATGGTGTTGCCTTTCTGCACCAATGACCAGGGCTCAAAACAGTTGCAGCACAATGAAGTTAAGTTCCCTCTTCTGAATATAGCTGAGCATACACCTTTATAAGAGCTGCCTGTCAGGATTGGCTGTCCTATGGACATATTTCTTCTGATTCTTCCTTGCTACAGACTGAAGGCTTCTCAGGTGCCACTGGATCATCGTGGGTCTGATCACACTAGGAAAGACAATTTGAGATGTGAAGCAGATGGAGAAAATGAATGCCTGCTTTCCCTAAGCAACTGCTTCAGAGCAGTATTTGAGGGTGGAATAAATTAGTGTTAAGTAATGACTGGCAGAGGCCATTTTTTTCGGTCATGATTTATGTGGGACCTTGAGATTTCAGTGTAGATGACCTGTGAACTCAAAGTGAACCTAAGCCAAAACTAGAATTATGGTCTAAGGATGGGAAGATCACCTGTAGCTATGTTTGATTAAATATTTCAGATAACGTGTCTTTTTGAAATCAAGTTCAGCTTAAATTTGATCAGGTTCCTATTTAGAAATATGTGTAAATTTTATTTTAAAAAGTAAGTTCACTGAGACTTGAAACTTCTTGTTTTTGTTCAGCCCAGCAATATTCATACATGTCTAAAATGACTCTCCACCCAATGCATCATCCTGTAGACTCTAGAGTTATCCTAAAAGTCCTTGAAATTTCTGAATAAATGTTTCTGTCTCTTATGATTTGTAACTGTTATGTAACTGAGATGGTGCTTCCAGCAAGTCATCAAACAGAACAGTCAGCGAATGTATTGCAGTAATCTCAACCTACAGCCTCGACATAAATCTGGGAAGTAGAAACATTTAATAAATTCTGAAATAAAACAAGTTACAACGTTAATCTCTCTTCCTAAATGTAACATTCTTAAAACAATAACAAAACTAACAAACCCCAACAACAGCAGCTATCAGTGAACAAACTTTCCTGCCAAAAGCATTGAATATGTTGAAGAGAGTAGGTAAGCAAAACCTACATTGTTTCAGAAAAAGAAAAGATGCTACAGCTGTAAGAAATTAACACAAAATAAGTATTCTACATGTTGATACTGATCAGAGGGAAAGAAATACAGATTGAGAGCACTAGGATTTTACGATTGTAATTAAAATATTTATGAAAGACTTGGGGGGAAAAAAAAGCCACATGTGCACCCTAAACTATGAAATAACAGGAGTTATCTCATTGCCAAAAGTATATTTATGCATTTAAAGTTTGACATCTTGTGCATTAATACGATTCAAGACATTCTTACTGTTGATGCATCTTTTTTGCATAAGGTTCTACAGGGAAAACTTAAAAACCTCTATCTCAAATATTTCTTGGTTTGAGTTGAAATTTGCTAGTCCTTTCGCTCCTGAGGTAATACTAGATATGTGAACCAATCCC
This sequence comes from Agapornis canus, assembly GCA_036873685.1. Lineage (NCBI taxonomy): Eukaryota > Metazoa > Chordata > Aves > Psittaciformes > Psittacidae > Agapornis > Agapornis canus. The sequence continues at coordinate 9,181 of JBAFWW010018599.1, forward strand.
CTTGAACTCTGACTAATCCTTTCCTATGTGCTCTTTCTTTCTATTTCAGTCCACACTGTTCCCACAAGTAGAAAAGTGTTATTTCATGTGCTCTTGCTGCAGTGAACCAGAGCAAAGCCTTTGTTTTCATAACATGTTAAACTGTATTCTTTAAATTCTTCATTGATTCTATTAAGCTTTAAAAACAGCCCTCTCCCTCCCTCTCTCCTTCTGCCCCCCGCCACATAAAATAGGAAGAAAAATCCTCATCCCACCTCCCCCCCCCCATTCCCTTAGGCAGTGGTCTTGAATGATTGGCAGGCTCTACTCAGAAGAGACCCCTGGATTCTAATAGCAAGGGTTGCTGCAGGTCAGGATGGAGGCTTATTTACAGAGTTACAAAGGGGCCCAGGACTGTAAAGATAGCAGGAGGTACTGCAGAGCACCGGGCGGCCTTCACACAAAGCTGCACAGCAGCTTGGGGAGAGAAGTAACAGGGAGCCCGGTGCAGGTTAGAAAGAAGATCCTGGCAGAACCTTTTGGGAGCCCGCAGACTGGAATAGCAGAGGGTGTCACAGGTCAGGACTGAGGTGTTTTGGCAGAGTTACGCAGAGGCCCAGGACTGCAATAGCAGGAGGTGAAACAGGTCATTGGCACTGGCAGGGATGCATGGGAGAAAGTTATACAGAAGAGCCTGCCTTGCTTTAGCTGAGATGGGTTAATTCTGCTCTCTAACAAGTGCTCTATTTACCCCTAAATACAGGAAATATTTCTAAAGCCTGCTCCTCTACAGTCTTAAAATGGCATTTTACATATGGAACAAAGGTGATATGAACTACAACAGTACTCGGATTTGGTGTTGTTACATAAGTACTGATTTAAAAACAGAGCAAAACTGAGTTTTCTAAGGATCTTGGGAGGTTTGGATTTTCCAGGCTCCCAGGCCAAAGAGACTCCACAAAGTCTGGAGACGACAGGAGAAGAAGTTACTGTATAGATTCCCTCGGGGCTCAGAGCAATAGCTAGTAAACAGACTGAGGTCTTGTGTACCAGGCTGTAATCTCCTAACTCTTACAATAATGCATTTGCACTATTTATGAGGTTACCCACATGTACTTAAATGAGATCATTGTACTTTCCAGTAATATATGTTAAAGAAGGCCTAAAGTTTGCCTCTTCTTGTAGAAGATTTTCTTTCAGCATTACCAGGAGTTTGTGAATATTTGTCTGAGCTGCTCATCAAAATAAAACAAGAAATTTGCTTTAGGGAAGAATGTAATTAAAAAGAAAAATAAGAAAAATAAGTTTATGTTAAAAATAAAGTAGGGCTATGTCAGGAGCTGATTAAATTGTTTCCGCCTCTTGTCTTTCCTCCTTCCCCCTCCTTCCTCTGAGATAAACAGTTTGGGAAATATTCAGGTTTTATAGTAAACACTTCTAGACTATATTTTATGGTGTTGTCCAATATTTACATCCAGGAACATTTAATTTCATGTGAATAATAGGAACAGAAAGAAAAAGGAACTGCAACTTCACAGTCACTGTATAAATCTACCTAAACCTGTATTTTACTACAGAGTAGTTATTTCCTTATTCATTGAGGGGTTAAAGCATGCTGTTGTATGAAATCCAAGTTTCATGAGCAATAGGTGCATTAAATATATTTTTTTTTTTGTGAACAATCTGCTATAAGGATAATGGCAGAAATATAAAATAGCAATTGCATCATCAGAGCAGTGAGAGTGCACATCTGAGATTACTGTTTTCTTGGAATAGAAATACTCTGCCTATCTGTGTACAAATCTAAATGCAGTATTTTATCTAAAATTTCTAAGTTGATGTCCTAAGCACAAGGAACAAATTATTTTCCCAAATTTAGATTAAAAACCAAAAAAAGTTACAGAGTTACTCAATTATCTGATCTTCTGTCCTGTTTTGGGATGTATCTGAGTTTTCATTCCATAAATTTTCTGGTCTGCATTGTGCACAGGTAGAATTGTTTCCCTCCCTCAGTCTCTCCCTCTTCTACTCCTTGCCATCAACAACAAACCCTGGCACTACAATTATCAGTGTGTGTGTGTAAATGCATTGCTAGAGACCACAAATTTTTCCAGTCTACTGTCTGAAATGGGTTGCTGGACCCTAGAACAGAACAGGGGCACCTGTTTTCTGCCTGGGGGGCTCCATGTCCTATAACAGTATTTAATATAACAATATACAGGGTATCACTAAAATAATTTATTGAGATGACAACTGAAGAAATGCGATAATCTGGTACATACTCCTTGATGCACTCCAAACAAGAAATGTGAGTGGCTTTTAGGAGTAGGCTTTTTTTAGGCTTAGCTTTTTAGAATGTCAAAAGTAGACATTCTATTTGTTCTAGAAGTATCCCCAGTGCAGTTCTCTAACATGGTGACATATTCTTTGTAATACACTTTTCTCTTTGCTTATCAAAATGCTTATAGCCTCCACATCTCTCATGGCTTGAACAATGTGATAAATCCTTAAAGGTCTTCTGCTTTCCTGCCCACTTCAGTGCAAAATCCTTCACCTTCAAGAGAAAGAAACCTAAATAACATCTTTTCTGTCCTTTCTTGCCTTTCAGATCCTTGCTTATTTCCCTTTACAAAAACAACTCCTTTTTGCATTATCTGCTTCTTTCCAGGCTGGTTACCTCCTCTCTGTACCATCATGCTCCCATCCTCCTCTCTTTGCTTACATTTATTCAGATGCCTTTGCTTCTCAGAATCCTTCTGGTGATGACTCATGGCAACAAAAGTGTCACATCCTTTTTGCTCACTGCCGAATCCACTATGAAGAGGCATAAGCTATAGAGTTCTATCCTGGGGGGTATTTGGTATTTCAGCCCTGTCTTTACATGGGACTCTTTCTCGTTTGCTTATGAAGAGTTTTGTACTGTCAGGAGGAATACGTAGGCATAGCTTGACCGACCTCTCTTAAATAAGCATAGCTTGAGACTGTGCAGCATGTGAGATTGAATCGCAATAACTGCTACAGAATCTCCCACAGAGTGCAAAGACTGGTGAACTGTGGTATTAGAGACTTCTCCCACACCTGAAAGACTGAGCACTTGCATTGACACATAGGATGTCAAAACCTATGATGTGACAGAAGTAACAGTGAAAATGGAAGGTCACTTGACTGCTCACATTTCTTTCAAAGACAGACCTGTGTTCATATGACAGCAAGAGCAAAAAGAGGGGCAACGTCTGATGGAAATAAATTTTAACAATGAAAGAGAAATATTGACATAGCTCTAATGCATTCACATTTTTTTCTAGGCTGTGCAATTAAATACAGGGATTCTGGTTTTGAATATATGTTGTTAATGAGGGACTGATTTAAATAAGCTAAATGTGCATTTCTTATCACCATGTTCACTACAAATGCTGTTAAATTCCAGTTTATAAACACAACTGAAACATTAAGTGTGTCTCTGCATTTGAACACACAAAATGTATGCTGCACAGTTTATCATGCTCACTATTCAGAAGAAAATTGGGCTGAGAAAGCTACTCTGTCTTCCTTGTAATTTTTCACCAATAGTTTTAACTGTAAAGCTATAGGTTCTTCCTTTAATTCCCTGATCGCCTAAGCGAAGAATGCAATTAAATAGAGTTTTAGCACCAAGTAATAATCATTCCATTTGTTTTCGGCATAATGCTCAACTGCATACTTTAAATAAATTGCTTTGCTAGTAACAAAGAGGTTGTTGTCCTTAAGTGCTTTGCTGAACTACAGACTATATCCCTGAGCTCTAGGTAGTCCCTGTACAGATTCTGCACATTTTTAGGAAATCTGAGGTGAAACAGTAGGATACAAGCATACATATAACAGAAAATAATACAGAGTGTAGATAATTACAAAAATAAAACAGACATGGCAGCTGTGTGTTACTACATGGTCAATTATAAACATTTTTTATGTGGTTTCACTGTTAAACAAAATACAATGTTACTGAACAGTTATCAGATTGCTATAGAACCACAAGTCTGACAAATTTTGATTTTAAATGATAATAGAAAAAAGAGTAGATATGCATTAAAATAAGGCCACATATTGAATATGGCTTGTTACTTGTAACAAACATGTTTTGTAATAGAGCTGTTTATGCTCATTGGAATGGTGCTTCTCACTACAGTATTAATCCTCTGAGCCATTCCACAGTTAAGACATTCACAGAAAAGAAAAGATGTCTTAACAAAGAGAAAAATATTTATGAACATACAAAATCCTTTAGATTTTATTTATTTATGTATTTTAACTCAGAAGACTTTTGTTCATATGAGTAGGAAATTAATAGTTATGAGGCTTAGGCCTCTATCAATCAAAAATCAGTCTAGGTTTGCAAGAAGTGTCACTGAAAGCAATAATGTTACCCATGTGCATAAAACTGGGAGTGAGAAGGTCTGGGCCTGAATAAGTGACTCCACATGATAGATTTGTCTCTGGGAGCTGAAGTAGTTCAAACATGGGGTGGGAAAGAAAATTCTCTGCAAACATAAATCAAAATTTAATTGCTACTAAGAAGTATGCAAGTGATTAAAATTGGCAAAATATTAAGCCTCTGTGATATATTGCATTAACCAGAACTTGTCATGACTTGCATGGACCAACTCTGAAAAGCATAAACTTAAGGCCAGTTTCACTGTGCATTAAATGGCTCTTTCTTTTGTCCAGCAATACTGTATATGGCATTGGTCATGTACTGTGGAAGATACCCACCTGTGCAGGCCCCACCAATATCATACTTAATTTGAACTCTGACATATATACTGGCAGCAGGTTCTGTCAGAAATGGACTCTTGGGCAACCTGAATTAGCAAATGCCTCTCCTACCTTCAGCTTTAAGATTTCATAATAATGTAAGTAGGTGCTTAAATTTGACCACAAGAAGTTTGATATATTTAAAAAATCCCAACTACCAGTATTCTTTTTTGTTGGTATTCAAGAACTGACAACCCAAATTAGCCAGTTTTCTTTTTCTTTATCCTTGCTGAATTTTCATTTCTATTCTCAAGTATAATATATATGACATCCTTCTAACTAATGCCATTTCTTGGCTCACATGTTTGGCACTGCTTCAGTAAAACATGGTGATAAGGACTGACAATCACTTGGAACCAAAACTTCTTAACTTCTACTGGAAAAATACCCTTCTTTCTCTTCATTAATAGCAGATGGAAACTATTCAACCATTACCACGTATCACTTAATGTTTCTCTGATATGATATAAACCTTTAGAAAGACAATGTCTGTTTCTTTTTCATTCCAAAGGTCAGAAATCTGGTACTTGAACAAAAAGGTAGCTAATATTGATCAATATAACTGTGAGAGCATGTAGGTCTACTCAGAATGCTAGCAGTCTTTTGTCAGTTGATCTAATGATGCAAAAATTATGTCCTATGCATCACCTTAATTCTAAAATTCCATATGGAATATTTGACAGTTCTTATTCTAAGAGAGAGAGAATTTCAGAAATCTCTGAATTGTGCCCTATTCTTCCATTTTTTTCTTCCCCTTCCCACCCCAACCCAAGTATACTGTCTCAAGAGATCCTCTAGCATCTGCTCATTTTCCTGGATCTTCTTCAATGCCACAGGCATCCTGATTATCATTATGCCTCAAAGTGTACTATTTTTTATTTTTCCACACCCTGTACAAATGGTGTATGACTGTCCTGTCCTTTGTAAACTACTACATCCTATATCAAATGGAAATCAGTTTCACCATCTCCCTTGGTTGGCAACATCTTAAAATCTAATTTATGCTTTTTTTGAATTTTTGGTGTAGGTCTGTGAAGAACATTTGGGTAGGCTATTCTTGTAATTAATTGTTTGCTTTCTCTGGCTGCTCTGAGAATCTGTTCTTTGTCCTGCATATCTGATAATGTCATGACTCAAAGATTCTTTATAGCCATAAGTAGCTAATGTACCTTAATGCATTTATATTTCAGAGACTTTAGATGGGTTCCAAGCTGTGGTCTTATTAACAGAAACCAGAGCAGGGTGGAAGCAGCCTTCCTGATAACCACGTATTTGAGGCTTCTTATTCTGACTCTTCTGCACTGCTTTTTCCATGACTTCTGCGACTGCAGTCACAACCCAGCCACATTCTAATCATCCTTATTACACTAACAAACATCTTGCATTCTCTAATCTATTGTTTCTAATCTCACAATTTGTGCTTGTCTAGAATGTCACATTTATAAACACAGTCTGACACCTTCTGTTCCCAAAGCACAGGCATCTACCATGCAAATGAATGAGGAATCTCCTTATGCTCTAGGAGATTTCAGTCTACATATGTCACTTTAGATAGCTTGTCATCAGCAATTACCAGAGTTGTACCACAGACTAGGGCTGTCTCGAGCCATGGCAATGTGTGTACCTGAGATCAAAGAGATCATACAACTATGACCACAGTCATCTTGCCCCATTTTTTATAATCTAACCAAAAGTAATAAGATATAATATGAATAATTTGCAGAACTGTGCTCACTGAAAAGCCCTCATTGTTGGCTTCTTCCAGTTTATAGATGAAAAGGACAGAAATAAAGGGAAAGATAGATTGTAAACATTCCAAATGGACAAGTTGAGGGTGTAGGAACAGTGATTTTAATTGAAAAGTCACAGTTCAATTAATGAGAAATATCAAAGTAAAACTAGCAGGCTATAAACCATAGTCTGGAAAAATGTAAGACAAATAAGAGAATCATGCAGGACAGGCAAAAGTGCACAGGTGATGAGCTGGAAGAGGAGGGGGTTTAAGCAAGTGATCCTTTGTCAGCAAAAACAGAGAACATAAAAATAGAGAGTATCATGGGATCATCAGAATGGCAGCTGGGTGTCCTTATCACTCATAGCAGTTCTTAAAAGGGTGAAAAAAATCCTAACTGAATAATCATTTCTCTTTGTCAATAAAGCATCTGACTTTCACATTCAGAGGTTTCGTAATAACTTCTGGCAAATAAGTGCTAATTGTTTCAGTTTTCATGTCTGCACTTCAGAGTGAAAAAAGGGTCAGAAATGGGTTGCATTTTTCATCTTCTCATTTAAAAGAAGTGATATTTTGACTTGTAAGGAGCCAAGTGCAGTTCACGTGCATAGTTTCCTCAGTGCTTCACATAAAAACAGGAAAAGCCAGTCTTTTGGCTGTGCTTCTTTTTATTGTTGGTTGTTTGACATGTTTTTCTATCACAATTCACAGCAGGGAGCATTTATCTCCTTTATGAAAACCAGTTGGCCCATTGTTAGGAAAGAAAGCTGCACTTCCCCAGTAGGAAGTCAAGTGTCTCTACAGTGTCATAGAAAGCCATTCTGCAGTTGAAGTCAACATATGCTGATGCTAGGAGGCCATGTGCACACAGCACTAGTGCTCCTGTCTTTGATTAGAACAAGCGAATTTCCCTTTGCACACATCGGGAAATGGTGGTGTGCACAGCGGGCAACGGCAAATCCAGTAGTACTCCCACTTCCCACCCATTAGAGATGGGGGGAGGCTTTGGTAATGGGGCCTTTTGTGCAACATTAGCTAGCAAAAGCTTTGAGGTTTCTTCCCTTTTTTTCCTGCTGCTGGTTATTTTGAAGGAGATGCTCAGCCACTGTCTGAGAAGTGTTGCTCTATTCGCTTAGAAAATACAAATATTGCACCTTAATTTTTTTCTATTTCCTCTTTTCTTCCATAACAGTAAGAAATATAATGTTGCTTTCTGGTTTATTCAAGTTCTTTTTTTTCTTTTTTTTTTTCTTTTTTTTTTTTTCCTGCCCTATTCTTGAGAGGCTTTTTTGTCCAATTTTTTTTTTTTTTTTTCTTTTTTTTTTTTTACGGTCCTAACATTGAGAGGCTTTTTTGCCAAATTGTTACCCCAAACACAAAATTCTTAAACATTCATGTGTGATAGTACCCAATTATTTAAGTGGGCATTTCATAGAATTTACCTTCCAGTTCAGCAAACATGGTAAATAAGGTGTGTGACAATTAAAAATTAAGGAATGGGCCGATTTGCTTCTACCAGTCAGTGTTCTGGCCAGTGCCATTACAAGTTTGAGAAGAAGTACTAGTTATATTCAGTCCAGGTTGAATATCTGTGACTTACCTGTCTAAGTTGAATAATAAAATGCATTTTAAGTGTCATCCAAATTATTCATTGGGGATAGAAGGCTTGGTCTGTGTGGTATTTCAAAATGGGCTTCAGTCAGAACTCAGTATCTACTTTACTCAGATCTGAAGGCAAAATTCATATGTGCATAATGCTATTGTCAAAATTCAAATCAAGAACAAGGGAAGTCATATCTTCATTTTGATGTATATAGTATGACTTGGTTATATATCTAGTAATTTTTAAAATACATAATTTAATTACTTGCTTTTTCAGTCATTATACATAGTGTATTAGTTATAGCTTGTTTATTTATTGGAGTAATGAGATTATTGTGTAATTCTCTATTTATTATTATTAATATTTCTCTTGGATGAGTATTTGTTATTATGCATGGTTTATAAGCTAATAACAATAGCTTTAAGACTAGAAAGCAAAACAAAGATAAACTGTAACTAAATTCTCACCTTTTAAACTGCTAGTACAATGCTTTGTTTTGTGCACTTGCCTTCTGAGGTCAGTTTGACCTTGGTAAAATATACAAAAGTATGAGACTGGACTACAGGATTCATATTGTAGCATCTGCCTTGTGGACTGTAAATTTTTATACAGTCTGATTTTCACTGTCTCTTCAATGGATATGAAGCAATTATTTTAGTGCAAGGTATTTGATGTGCTTTCAACTGCCTTTGAAATTTGCATTGTACCTTATTGCTTTTGTTCTTTTATTAAGTGCTTAAAAATTCAGTGTAGTAGATTAAATCTGTGGGAAAATATTTATACCAAGAGATTTTTCAGAGATAAAAAGCTCACTCAATATAGCTCTTAAGTTCTGGCTTATGTAAATAAGGCAAAACAGCAGTACAAGACAAATAATGGATTCTAATGAAAAAATGCAAAGCAAACAAATTGAAAATAGTGGGATATTTTTGAGTTTGTTTCCCTAACATTTTAGAATTTCATATAGCAAGGAATATAAACTTCCTCATTAAACTGTATTAAAAGTCCAAAATATATTAGACTTGAATTCCTCTGTGTTCTAGTTGGTTTTATCTGAAATTATGCATGACTTTGTCCATGAGTGAATCCTTTAATAGTATTATAAGCTACAGGTATTCAGCTTTTCAAATATCCACTCACAGTCCATTGTACAAAAATAAAAAAAAAAACAACCAACCAACCAACCAATAAAATTGTCAACTTTTGACACAATGTACAATATCTTTTTGAAATTTTATGCCCTCTTAAACTGCACAGGTTCTTGTTCATAAAACTTACAGTGAGATAGAAGTGACTAATGTTACAGACTGAAATACTCCTGTTTAACTCTCTGAATTAAAATAGAATAGACAAGTATCTAGAAATCTGTGGAATATTTAGATTGTGAAGGCATTTTTGCAGACTGTATCAATACAAGTCATATTTGTAAGTCTAAAATGTTAAGATTTAGCTTTGTTGATCAGGGAGTATAATCAGTACAAGGGTTCAGCAGTTTCCAGAAGAAACTCAGTCCCTGGAAATGGATGAATTCTGAAAACCTTTTGAGAGGGAGATCAAAGTGATTTTGTTGCTTTGCTAAGTTAGCATCCATTAGCAGAGTTTACTTCTAAAGAACAAATACTTGCCTTTGAAATGGAGTATACTGTTGCAGGTATAAGGTGTCTCCAAAAACATTCCCCATGCAGAAATATGAAATACAGAAATTTTTGCCTATCATTTCAAGCTATATTAGTTTGTATACTAAATCCTATAATCATAAAATGTAGTTTTGGAAGAAAGTATAAATATTTCCAGTAAGGGTACTTAAACTGTCTGCTTACTATCTGCTACCTCCTTCTGAGACTGCTTTTTTCTTTGGCTTGAAAAAATAAATTAATGGTTCTCCAGACATCAGTAGATTCCTCCTTCCTCTTAGAAGCATCCCTTGGAAGAAGGGAAAAAATTCAGCTAGAATCAATGATAAAATTATCATGGACTTTAGCAGATGACTAGTTCACACACAGGTGAAATGAGAACCCCTTTTGAAAAGAAATCCAGGATAATGGTGAAATGTCATTGCACACATTCATCTACAGCTTAAGAAAGAAAGAGGACCCTCTTGAAGATAAAGGTTAATAAAAAACAAGTTACTGGTGTCATTATGAGAGACAACTGAATGAAATTTCACTTAAAGACACAATCACTGATAGCTGTTTTCCGTCTCTCAAACCTGTTAAACATCTTTCCATTTTGAAAATAATGTAAAAATCTGCTATATCACATATGACCAAACCCAGCTATAACAGGGTGACTCTAAGTCCTTTTAACAGACCCAGAGTTGACCTTTAGCCTTCAGTTTGTGTAATTGTTCATCTACATATATTTTCATTGCTGATTTTGCCTGCTGTATTAACCGTGCATTAAAATTGACTGTCATAATAGACTTTTTTAATAAAGGATCCAGTAAAGCTTTTCATGAGTACATCTAATCCCTCTCATATTTGTCTAATTTGGTTACATCTTCCTTGTTACTATTGTTATTTTTTGTAATGCAATAGCATCTATAGATCTCATGCAAGATCAGGGGCTTGCTGTGCTAGACACTGTGTAAATACAAAGTGAGAGACAGTCCTTACCCCTAAAGCACTCCTAGTCTAAATAGACCCAGTAGGAAAGGAAACAGAAGCATGGAGCACTTAAGTGATTTCTCCTGAGGTCACGCAACAGCTCATTAGTAGTTCTGGGGAGAGAAGCTGGTCCTTCTACTGCCCTTCCAAAATCTCTTACATACACTTCTCATATGGCGATTGAAATTTTCTTATTTACAGTTGTATGCTCCCTTACTTGGGATTGTGTGTAGTGTATTGGTTATTTATTTGCCCCAAAGCTGATTCCTGCTTCTGTACATTAATGTTAACAAACTGTAAAAGTGACATTTGTCATAAAAATCTAGCTTCATCAAAAGGAAAGTCATTCTTTTGTATTTTGCCGGGGTTTAGGGGTAGTAATATTTTGCCACTGCTGGTGCCTGTTGCACAATTTCCAGATAGTGTTGCTGACTTACCTCTTCCTCCTTCTATCCTTGCTCTAAGCAATTTCTATACAGATGTGGCCAGTGGTACTATTTTAGTCAAGCAGAAGAACTAAGTGTTTTAGGATGTCCCAAATTGTGATAGACCTGAATGTATCTTAACTTGCAATACTAATTGAAATCACTTATTGAAAATGAGTCAAAATCATATTAGTGTGAGGTGTCCCTGCTTATGGCAGGGGGGTTGGAACTAGATGATCTTAAGTTCCTTTCCAAGCTAACTATTCTATGATTCTATGTATTCCTTAGTATCCCCTGTAGGATTATGTTGTTCACAGGTACAATTTCATTTGCTATTTTGTTGGTTCTCTGAAAGACTTCTAGTCGGGAATTAAGGAGAGTTGTTTTATGTTTTGTTTGGGTTTTTTTACTTGGATCATATTATGATATTGCACAGACTATAGGTAATTTTGCATGTATCTGTTTAATGATGATTTTCATCTCTTTTATGTGATATTGGAATACAGCTTGCCTGCCTGCTGGACCTCTGATATTAATATTATTTCCTGATAAATGGGGATTTTATACCAAAGATTTTCAAAACTTGAGCAATCTGACCTAGCATTAGCCCTGTGCTAGCATGGGATTGAGCTGCACTTCCAACAGGTTTTTGGAAGTACAATTCCATGTGCAATTGTGTATAATTCTGGTTTTAGTAGAGACTAGGCCACTTCATTCTCACACTTTTTTAATAGCTTTGGCTGAAAGTCATCTAACTCTGAGGCAGTTTAATGTTAGCTGTTCTTTCAATACAGCATTTACAAGCAACTTAGCCCATCTTTTTGCTTTGCTCTTTCTTCTTTAAAGAATGCCTGAGAGACAGCTGCAAACTCAAGGCAAGTTTTTCAGCTTCACTTGAGGGGTAGACCCACAAGTTTTCTTCTTCGGCAATTGAAGAGAAAGTGCTGACACTGCTCACATTTCTGAGCTCCAGTAGGCTTACCCATGTTCTTCACCTTGTCTTTAGTGACTTGAGAACATCGTGCAGAAGAGATGCCGTACCTGTGTGGCAGATTTATAAGCCTGACATAGGAGAAGTGTAAGCTACCTACAAATTGCAGTCTTCCCCATTTGCTTACTTAAGAGATGTTGCTGGCATTGTAGCTTCCCAAGCAAGGATTTTTCTGATTAAAATCTTCAGAAGTATATTAGAACATTTTCTTTAGAAACACTTCTGTCCTTGCCATGTATTCTGTTCTCTTTTCCCTCTGTATCATGCTTTATTATCAAGAAAGTTTGAATGAAAAAGAGACTTTTTTTTATCTGAAGAGTTCATCTTATTCTGCTGACTGTTCCCCACCTGAAGCCCTTAATTGCATCCACAATACCCATTTGTGAAATCTCACACAGAGGATTATGGTTTCAGGTGAGCAACAAAGAGTGGGAGCATTTGGAATCCCAGAAAAAAAAAGGTACCATTCTCATGCAAATCTGTCTCCAATAAGAAGGAAAAGAAAATATATTCAACACAAACACTCCTTTAGTGAAACCTTGTGATCAAAGACACAGAAGTTTCAACAATAAGGTTTCTACAGCAACTCTAAATTTGGCTGTCTTCTTGAATTTTTCATTACCCTTTCAGCTTTTGTGTCTATCTTCTCTCTTGATTTGCTACTGTCGATGACCTGTAACATTTGAGGAAAGTGAAAAGTTTATATTCTCAGTTTCTGATACAAATCCATCCTTGTTCAGCAACATGACTTAGCTTTGCAAACTATGAGCACATATAAAAAAAATCCGAACCCTGAATTTAAGTTTCTCTGAGAACTCTGATTTGAACTATCTGACTTCTGCAGATCTAAAACCCATCTACAGTTATGTTGCATGGAGAGAAAACTTTTGTATTAAGTTTCTTCTTCAATGCTTTTGTGGTTTTTTATAGTGGGAAAGTATATACTCTGTTCATTGCAACTTCATTTAGTTTGCGTTCAGCATCTTGAACAAAAGGCCTCTGAGGGCAGAGGAATCCTAAAGTGGCCAAGGTCACTGGAAAAGTTGCACAAACATTTATCTAAATTACTAGCCTAAATGTCAATTTAGCACAAAGTTTACTCTTACATGGAATTTCCATGTACACACTAGTTCAGAATTTTAAACCAAACCCCAAATTTTTCAGTTTTCTTGGAGCTGACTTTGCAGTGTACTTCCATGTGTGAAGAAAGGCACACCCTTGGTTACTTCAGGTTTTTCTTCAGAGCTGAAGCTGGTTAGTACTTGAACTGTGTGTCTAATCCACCTTTTAAGTGTTTCAATCTCCCATCTTTGTTAGTTCAACCCAAGCAGTTAGTTTTCCCACCACTTCAGCTGCAAGAATGGTCAATCTTAATAATCATCTTAATAATCATCTTAATGGCTGTGCAGTGACCCAGATTGTAAATTAATAAAATAACCAAAGCTTCCTTATTGTGACATTATTTTACTGCACTGCATTTTCCTTACATAAAAAAAAATCTTAAAACATTAAAATTGCAGACACCTGAAATGAATTGCAAAAGGCAAGCTAAATCAGGTACGAAAGTCTGTATTAATGAATACATTGTAATGTAATGTGAATTTCTCCATTCTCTGCTGAACATAGCACAGTAGATAACACCTGAATATATTTTCACTCATTCTGAAAACTCAGGCAATCTTATTATGATGCATATGCATAGATGCTTAAATCAAGTTTGTGAACATATCTAATATATGGCATTTCCTAATCTTTCTTGATTGATGATACCACTCTAATATTTTTTTTAAACTTTATCAATGCTTCTTATTTATGGAATGTGTTTGCTGTTGTTCAATAAAAAACAAAACCAAAAACCAAAAATACCCTAACAGTAATGACACGGTGGTACCCTATCCCAGATTTAAGACTTCACTTATAAAGCTGTTATGTGGCCCAACACAGAAGAGGTGCAGACACATACATCTAACAATCTTTTCTACCAGCTGTTTTCACTCTCCTTCCCCGGCTTATGTCCCTGGATTTTGTCCAGATGTTTTTTGACTCTTCCCCATTGCTGGTTCCTCATCCCAGGCTATCCTCTCTACCTCAGATATGGTCTAGTTTACTTTGTCAGAGGTTTTTAGCTCCTCCTTTGTATCCCTGTGTCTCTGTCTCTATGCCTTCACAGTCTCCTGCCAGAGACATGTTCCCCACTTTATATTTCCCAGAGGCATAAATAGAAAAACCCCAATGAACAAACAAAATGCCCTAATATCCATTAGGGGGGGGTGTGCAGGAAATAGGAGGCTTACTGTAGCCCAAATGAGAAGTGGATAAACATTTATTGCTGAATTTGTCATGGTCTTTCCTGACTTACCAGACTCCATTGTATTGGAAAACAGGGAACATTAAGTAGAGATCTGTTATTTAGACATCTGCCTGAAAGCCAGGCAATATAAGTGGATTGCTGGTGTTCTTGATATTTTTGTTTTAAGGATCTGTTGAGATGGCCCTTAGATTGCTGTGTTGAGAATTGATATATGAATTATAAGAAAATACTGTCAAATCTGAAAAGAACAACAAAAATATGCATCCTCCCCAAAAAGAAACACAAAACTATGCACCCTCCCCTCCAAAAAGAAAAAAGTTGTAAAATTGACATAAGCCCAACGTGCATGGAGTTGTTCCTTCCTGCTGACACGTGAATGAGAGGAAGAAAAACTAATTTCCGTCTTCTGGGCAGCATGCTAATACTGTGAGGGGAAAAAATATTTGGGCACATCTAAATGATTCATGGGGATTTGTAAATTGCTGGTGTAAATTCCTAAACTTGAGTCTATGCCCACAGTTCATGAATTTGTCTGTACTGTTCCCCTGCCACCCTTTATCTGAAACATCCACCCGCTGCTGGGCAACTACTTAGCATCTGCACCACTGACACCTTTGAAACTAGATGTGAGGGATTTCTTCAGGGCAGAGCTGCAGGGAAGACTAGGGAACGAGCTTTGGCAACTGGCTTTTAGGGGCAGTCGAGGCCAGCCAACGTGAACTGGGTAGGGAGCAGGGACTGCAGATATACGGTGAGAAGCCTGCTCACGGGAGCTGGGATCTGGCGAAATGGAACAAAATGATGCGAGTGAGGTGTGAGGCTTGCTAAAGAGGTGTCTGCAGGTATGCTGAGCATGCGGTAAAACTTATTCTGAGCTGGTAGTGATTCAAGCTCACCTGACCATAGGTCTTTTGGTGGGGATTTAGAGAAGGAAGAGGGAGAGGAAACAGAAGACATACAGGCCCTCCCCCTGTGCACTGCCTAGAAAAACTGTTAATAGTGTGCATGTGATTTGGGGGCTGTTTGGAACCTTCCTGAGGCAAATTTACTGACATTGAAGGGACTTTTGTGTGGGCAGAAATGGTGGTGCAGAACAGGGCTCTTACTCAGCTACCCAGGAGGTTTCCACCGTGGGTGGTAAGCCATTGGAAGCACCAGATGGCTGCCGAGCTTGTGATTAAGGTGTTGGGACACCCGAAGGGGTATGTTCGGAAATGCGTCTTGGACCACACATCAGTCTGAATATGGCATTACTTTTCTGTTTTGTGAGGAGTCAGATTTATTAACAATTTGTATGCTTGAAGATTTGTGTGCTGGGCAACACATCCTGCTCTCATTACTGTTAATGGCAATAGGAAATATGCACATAACCCCTTTTGTGTACTGCCTAGGAAATTTGCCTCTAACAGTAAAAGTTTCTAGAAAACAAATCATATATGTAAGAAAAGAAAAAGCTTACATCTTGACTTTATTTCACCTTAAGCCTCAGTGTTTAAAAAAAGGCTAAACTACTTGGTATTAATCAAATCAAGCTGGTTAAATTTGCTTTTTAGATATCTGAAATTGAACTCTGTTTTATAGCTTGAAATACTGTTTTTTAGGAAGATAAAGTTTTGAAAACCTTTGACTGATCTGTAGTAAAATATTTTACTGCAATTTCATTTGCCTGAACAAATATTTTTAGAACATTAACAGAAATGTATGGCATAAATTTCAAAGCCTATCATATAATTTCATGTACAAATATTTATGTACATGGTCCCAGGGATGTTAAAAATGTAATGTTTTTATAGAAAATATACAATACAGCATACACTCTCTATACAATATATAGTATCTAAAATGGTAGAAGAGAGACATTTCAGTATGTCTAGGAAAATAAAATCATAGAATAGTTTGGCTTAGAAGGGACATTAAAGATCATGTAATTCCAACCCCCTGCAATGGGCAGGGACACCTTCCACTAGACCAGGTTTCTCAAAATCTCATCCAGCCTGGCCTTGAACACTGCCAGGGATGGGGCAGCCGCAGTTCCTCTGGGTAACCTGTGCCAGCACCTCACCACACTCATTCTAAATAATGTCTTCCTAATGTCTAATCTAATCTCCCTTCTTTCAGTTTAAAGCCATTCCTCTTGTCCTGTCATTACATGCCCTTGTAAAAAAGTCTCTTTCTAGATTTCTTGTTGGCCCCCTTTAGGCACTGGAAGGCTGCTCTGAGGTCTCCCTGGAGACTTCTCTAGGCTGAACAAGCCCAGCTTTCTCAGCCTGTCTTCATAGGAAAGGTACTCCAGCCCAATGCTCATCTTCCCTGTATTATTCCAATTTTTGTATATGTGCTGCTGAAGCGAGCTTAGCTTTCATTTAAAATGCTATTGATACATATTAGCAAACAGAATTTTTATTTTGTAGTACTGATAAACCTAGAAAGCCAGATAGAAGATTAAGGAGATAATTTTGATAGAGATTAGATAACATCACAGTGACTGCAATGGTAGGAACTATGAGTTACAGGAGGCAACCTTTGTCTTTAGTCACTAAATCTTCTATCCTACACATCATCCATTCAGATGTATTGCTGTTCACAGTAAACAGCCATAGGCTGCTATTCACTGGGTATTTGAGAGGAGGTTTGCAATGCAAGTTAAACCCAGCTCTGACTTCATGATTCAGGCCTTCACCCATCTTCTGCCAATGTTGTTATAACCTAAACCTGAGTTTAAGTCCCTCTGACCCTCAACTAGAAACTTGCCAGCAGCCCTAAGTTCAGTGCGAGGAGATGAGTCCTGCCTTACATTTATATGTACTATAAATAACACTTAAATAAGTGAGCTTACAGCCAGTTCAAGTACCCTCATTCTCAAATCAGTGCAGGCTGTTTTCACTGCTAATTTTCCCTCCTTCCCTGCCAGATGCAGTTGCAAGACAACACTTGGTTCTCAAACCTGCCAAGTTTTACCTGCTTTTTCACAAGCTGTCAAGTGCCTGTTGTGGCATGCAGAGTCACTGAGTTGAAATAATAAGTCAGTCTGAGGATGAGCCAACGTAACAGCTCACTGCTACTGACAGGGGCAGGTCCTGCTTCAGCTGCACACCCCTTTCATCCCACATCTACTGATCGTGTGATATTGTTCAGAGGCAATTCAGATAGCTACATCAGCCCAAAAGCAGTTTGATAAAACCTATGAACTGTTTCTGTCAGGTCAGTGAAGGGAATTGGCTTAATGAGCCTGAGGAACCGAGAGGTAACTGCCTTTCTTAAAGGAAAAAAAGCTCTGTTAGAGTTTTAACATAGCTCTAGCACATAACTAGTAGAGAATGAGCAAAAAGAGTGAGAACAATGTGTTAACAAAGCCAAGCATAAGCATGTGCTGTCCTTCCATCTTGTAGGTCGGTTAACTTGTACTAGTATAGTGTGTCACAGAGCAGCATCATCTGGCTGCTCCCTAAGGGTGGGTGAGCTGGGATCCATGGGTGACTCCAGCCCCAACAATGCCCTCACCAAGACAGTGTACATACTCAGGGCGCAAACAGTGGGCAGATCTGGAGGCAAATATATCTGGGTTCATTTACAGCCATAGGCAAGGAAAGAGCCTGATCCAGGGTAATGGGGTAAGAGACAGGACTGGTGAGAAGGCTACAATATTGGTCTAAGCTCCATCCAGGGGACAAGACCAAAGGCAAATGCATCTACAGCATAGCCCTGGCAGGAGCTGGGCTGAAATAGGGCTTCAGGAGCTCATGGTCTGGGGTGAGGGGAGGCCTTGATGAAGCTTGTCAGGGCCACAGAATGCCTCTTAATTTCCTCAAGGCCCTAAGGCCCTGAAACAGTGGTGGCTTTCCTAAAGTGATGCTGATTAGGACTCATCAGTCAGTTAAGAAGTTGGTGTGTTTTTATGTGCTAATGTTCTTTTTATTTAATTACCCAGTCTGGAAATAAATATTTGGGCACAAAAAAACCTTTGTCCCTAAACTTGGCAGGTGGACCCTGAGCACTAGGACAGTGGGTACATGTCCTGACAACTTGAACCAGTCTACACCTGAACTACTGCAAACCACCTCTTCCTCCTTCCTTTTGTTGTGCCCCACCAATCACTGTTGCTACCTGCCCTTCAAAGGTGATTTTGCTCAGGGAACTTACCCAACAGAAAAGGCTTTTTCCCTCCCTTTCAGGATTAGTTTTTTGACAAAGCCTACCTTAATGTACTCTGTGACATTCAGTGGTCTTTGGGTATGCCTCTGTATTGTCTTATTTTCCAAGCAGCTATGATTTCTTTTTTTGTAAGTTGGCTCCTACTGTGTGACCAGGTCAAATGCTGTCATCCATTGTGGTAAGAGCTGTTGCAGTTTTAATTCTGACGCTGATATTTCTTTAACCTTGGTGTGTGTTTATTGATCATTAATCTAACCAACTGTTGGGTTTTTATAAAGTAATTGCTGTATATGTAGAAGCATACAAGGAAGTTAGAGCTCTTGCTAGAAATTTGAAAGCAATTGAAGCAGATAGCCAAGGACTCTCCAGAACAAACATGTTCCAATACTCCATAGATATTTAGAAGATACTCAAGAGATATTCATATTCAAATGAAAACTATAGCCTTGGAGGAGTGGGGAACTTCTAACTTTTTTGCTCAAGGGTAACACTAGGTTATTCCTAATGATTTCAAGATTTCAGATTGTGATTATTGTTGAGTTTCTTTTAAATCAGAACTGAATAGGCTAATCTGAATATACCTCCTACTAATGAGTTCAGGACTGTGATGTCAGGCAAAAGAAATAACACTAAACACTTTGAGGACCATTAACTTTAATGTTTGCCTGGTGACAAAAGAATAGTCCAGGCTGTGTGTCTGAGATCTACAGTGTAATTTTTTTTTTTTCATAGTGTGATGACTTTCATTTGGAAACATTAAAAGCTTCAAAATTAGTAAGTGCTGCTATAATGCATGCTTAAATATTCCATACAAAACATTCCAGTTTACTTCCCGTTTCAGTTTTCCAGTTGCAAATGTTAGGGGACAGAGCAAGGCCTACATTAAATGTCAGTTACTGATCCTTTTTTTTTTAATGTATTTATGCTTCTTACATAGTCTGTCACAGTAGTGGCTGGTTTGTTTCCTTTCCTCCCATCTAAGATATCAAGGTAATGGGTTTTGTTTCACAAACACAGGATTCTTTCAAATAGTGTTCAAGATGCAGTCTGATTCTGTTCCTGAAGTCTGATTTCTGCCCCTTTTTCATTCATGCTATTTTTTTAACACTCTGTAGAAACTTGGCTTCTCACAGATACATCTGATTTTTCTGTCCCTCATTTAAAAATCCTGCATTTGAGCATACTCTTCTTGGAAAGGGTTAATTTCACCTCTGCTAATATTATATGACTCCATTAGTTATTAATGCAGTCAACTCATAAATGCAGTTTAGGGGGTACTGGCCTTGGAAGAACTTTCCAGGAGACCAATACATCAAATCAATTCTGAAGTCCTTTGACCTCAGGATAGAATTACAGGTTTATAATTTACTCAACACTTACATGACCCATAGAACAAAGGATTATGAAGTTAGTCAAGACTGAATTACTCTTGACCTTAAATTAGTCATTTTCATGCTATTAAAACTATAGCTAACTCACTGTTGATACTATTTTGAGATTATAAATCAGGTTTGTATTTTTCCATATTTACGCTCATGACCTAGAGCTATACATATACTTTAATGTATATTTAATTATTTTCTAAAAGTTAGCAAACATGGAAGGGTATTAAGTTTTTTTATTTATATACATATATTTGTGTCTCTAAAATGAGCAATACTATTGTAAATAAACTGAATATAAGTAATACAGAACAGCATGTTATAGCTGATAAGGTGGAGCAGTAAGAATCCTGTAGGACGTTGCCAGCTGCCTATTACTGCTTGATTCTTCAGTCCTTACTCAGGACAGGATCAGATCTATGTTTGGCAGCTGAAGCATGGGCCGCTGGGACATGACAGAGTAGTTTGTGCTGAGACAACATGCATTATTGACAATATTCAGCCCTTTTGTCAAGCATGCAAAAATAGTGAGGATGAAGAATTGAAGTACATTCCCCCAACACCACTTTTAATTGCATAATTAGGGTACCATTTTGCAAACCTTAATTTTGAACACAGCTTGGTACCTGTCTGCAGCCCGTGTAGTTCAGTGTAATAACACAGGTACAGAATTATTTAGATAGGCAGGTTTGCAGAATCAAACCCTTCATTAATTCTGATCACATCTTAGCCTATGCAGGTATTTCTCATTAGTCATTTGGAAAGTTCACTAGTTCCTGCTTCTCTATGTGCTTCCATTCAAAAAGCTGGTTTTGAAGGTGCAGGAAAGGTGTGTAGGTGTGTAAAACACTTTCAGGGTTTAATGCTATGGCTGCTTGGAATGGAAAACTGCAGTTCCAGAATGTGGCCTAAGATATTTGAGAAACTGTATGCAAAGGTACTGTATTTTGTAAAACTTCCTGTGCATTTTCAGCACCTCAGCAATGCAGAAAGAGTTTTCAAGAGTCTCCACAGCCTACAATAGCTGCGTCCCCAGGATGCCTTATACAGAAGCACTGACTGATGGGAGTTACTTTGAACAGAAATGATGTCTCCACTACAGCTTTCTGAAAGCTTCCATTTCTGAAAACTTCCATCATATCAGGCAGACATGAATTCCTCTAAGCCAGAAGGAAGCATCTTAACACTGTATTCATAAACTCAATGTCTGAATGCATTTTATTTTTGTAGACCATCTTAGATCTTAGCAATAACATAGACCGGAGATACACTGGTCAGCCAGGAATCTAATCTTCAACAGGATGTTGCAGCCTTGATTTAAAGATTATCACAGGCAATTTATCACATAATTTAATGGTTAATTTGCATTTGCTTTGTAGAGGCTGGTTTTGGTGATACTTGTTGACTTTGACACCAGAGCTGAGCTGAAAATTGTTTTGGTCTGGTTTGGTTTTCAATTGCATCTTCTGATCCAAGTATTTGGGGGCGGGGAAAAGAAAGAAAATTCTCTTTGGTTTGAATGATTTTTTTTTTTTCCCACAAAAGTAAAAATGTGTTTTCTGTTGGTGGGGATTCAAATGAATTAGGATTATGAAGATCCTAGAAAAGAAGGTGTACTTCTGCCATTTAATATCATGATGGATCCACATTGTGAGAGGCTTAGGTTCAATTATTTGTTTAGTTTGAAAGGAACCAGATCACAGAGTATTATGGGTTTGGAGGCCAAGATCCAGCATCCCGTTCATGCTCTTCCATTGCAAAAGGAAACACCTGCAGAGATAGGGACTTGCCTTAACCATGAGGTTTGAGAATTGCTTATGTTCTTTAGCTTGGTGGGTATTTAGTTATTCCATGTAAAGTGAGATTAGCCTGGCTGAGAGGAGAATGGCAGAGCTTCAGCTGCTAATGCGCTCTTTCTCATAAATGAGGAGGAAGTAGGAGAAAGAGGAAGAGGAAGGTGTTAGAAATAAGAGATCTGAAGAAGGGAGTTAAACAAATCCTAGATTGATGGGTATTTTAGGTGCTGGTTTCTTAGGTAAAAATCATCTTCCACAGTTCAGTGAATAATTTTCCTGCTTTATTCAAGTTCCTTGCATTTTGAATGTGCAAGTCATTGTGTCCTCAACATAAATAGGACATGGAGCTGTTGGAACACCAGAGGAGGGCCACAAGGATGATCAGGGGACTGGAACATCTCCCATACTAAGACAGGCTGAGAGAGTTGGGGCTGTTCAGCCTGGGGAAGAGAAGGCTGCATGG
>JBAFWW010018603.1:9643-25763 GCA_036873685.1 Agapornis canus
GAAGTTGGTTAAGATAGTGTGTGTTATTTTTTGTTTGGTTGGGGGGGGGGGGGGGGGGGGGGGGAGGGGGGGGGGGGGGAGGGGAGATTTGTTGCAGAACATAAGCAATATCTGGCTTAATGTTGCATTAACATCAACACTGTCACATAAAGAATTCTTACCTTTTTGATAGCACTTGTTATGGCCAGAAGTACAGATCTGATTGATTCCCTGATCTCAAAATCATTCAAGCACAGAAGTATCTGATACACCCAGCCTCCTGGTTTGTTCATGTGTAAAAAAAAAAAGGTTTTACATGACAATTTTGTCTATGTCATTACAACCTCTTTTAATACTGCAAATACAGTTAAGAACCTTAATGCTTACCATTACTTGGGACATAGTTCTGGATGGCATCTGAGAAGGGCATTTCAACATCAAGTGGAGAGTCAGCTACTGAACTGTCCATTTTCTCTTCAGGATTTTCTGAAGAAATCACTATTGCTTTTGAATATTGGTCACTGCCGCCTTCACTGACTGCATCTGCGTTCATTTCATATTCCTTCTCTGGTGTTTCTTCTAGTAGCTTTCTTCTACTGCCTACTCCTGCAAAGAGTTATAAAAGGAAATCATGCTTATTTTCAGAGGATTCAATTTAGACACACATACTTTTATGAGATACTAACCTCTACCAAGAGTTTCATTGTTTGCTTATATTTTCCTTGAAGGCAAGCACTAGAGTGCTACATGAGAGTAAAAAATATGCTAGAGATTTATGATTTAAGAAATACTTGTTCAAATAGTGGACTCAACAGACTTTGGAGGATAAAGCTTAAAAGCAAAACTTGTTCAAGAAAACATCTGCTTAGTTTTGATAATTAGCCTATAGATTCCCTGTTCAGGATGAGTAGGTATCTTTCTTGCATTATCCCAAATAGAACTGGGAAAACGTTTACAAAAACAACAATTAAATATGCCATGTAGGAATAAAGATTTAATAACTTCTCACAAGATAACAAACGTCACAGCGAAATACAAGAAACCACAGGCATGTTCATGGGGAAGTATAACTGAAGGCACCTTGCTGCTTCAGTGATTTGGAGTAAATTTCCTGAAGCCAATAAAATACTGCTTCAAAAAAAATATCAT
Source organism: Agapornis canus (assembly GCA_036873685.1). Lineage (NCBI taxonomy): Eukaryota > Metazoa > Chordata > Aves > Psittaciformes > Psittacidae > Agapornis > Agapornis canus. Next base: position 10,772 of record JBAFWW010018603.1, read on the forward strand.
TTACACATTGATTCTTTTGTTAACAAATTGATTAATTCTGTGCTTCACGACAGTACTGGCCAAAGATGCCACAAATAGTCCAATAGTCAAAAGACAGAAGGAGTAACTGGGCTTCAAACAGCATTCAACTGCTTTGCCTTTCTTAGATGTTTCCAGAGTTAGACTTGGTTCACTACCGCATAGAGTTGTCTTGATGCCTGAATGATTATTTGCAGTTCTTGGTATTTCTCTATAGCTTGGTAATTTGCCTTCTGAATGTACAGATTCTTGAATACACAAGTATGGGTTTGGGGGTTTTGTTTACACTCTTTTAATGGTTTCCATATTTTATTTTCCCTGTAGATGAGTTCCAATTTTCACTCTTATTTTAAAAATTTAATTTTTAAAGTGAATGTAGAGACTCTTTGGAGACAGTTCATTACAGTAGCCTTTTATATTGGCAGCTTCCTGACTTTCACTACTCTTAGAAATATTTTTTTTCAGCACTGGAATCTAAACAAGGGTACGTATTGTCTCCAAGATACTTCAGGTTGTACTACTGTTTTAACAGTGTCCTGATTTCTGCTGAGATAGAGTTATTTTTCTTAGCTGGTGCAGTGCTGTGTTTTGGCTTCAGCCTGAGAATAATACTGATAACACACTGACGTTTTAGTTGTTGCTAAGCAGTACTTACTCAAAGCCAAGGACTTTTCAGTTTCTCATGGCCTGTCAGTGAGAAGGAGCACAACAAGCTGGGAGGGAGCATGATCCAGAGTAGCCAAAGGAATATTCCAAACCACAGAATGGTTTCAGTATAGAAACTGGAGAAAGGTGGCCAGGAGCCACCAACTGCTGCTCAGAGATGGGCTGAGCATCGATCAGTAGGTGGTGAGCAACGGTGTACTGTGCATCACTTGTGTTTATTGGGGCTTATTCCTTTCTCCCTGTTACCTCCCTTTGCATCATCATCATTATCTTTATTTCAATTATTAAACTGCTTTTATCTCAACACACAGGGTTTGTCTTTTTCTAATTCTTCTGCCCATCTCACAGGGGGCTAAAGGGGAACAAGCAAGCAGCTGTGTTAGCAGCTTAGTTACCAGCTGTGGTTAATAGTGATGCATTTGTGAAGCATTGCTATTGCTAAACTAATTTGACAAAATGTTTTGCTTTTTCATTACTGTGTTCATTAGTTTGCACAGCTAGTGAGCAAATCAGATTGCTTTTCTGAATTGCACCGGTATCTTCAGACAGCTCCTCCCTAGCTCTCTGACTTACTTGTACTTTCATTGCTTTGTTACTATTTCCTTGTAATATATTACCATAATTTTCTATTCGAAGGGTTCTTCACTAAAAAACACATAATCTTGCAAACTCTGCATTTGTTTCTCTTTGGCTGTTGAACTTCTGTATGTCTGCAAAATGACCGAAAGAGAAGAAATGGCTCTGTTCTCCAGCTATGCCAGGCTGCTCATCTGTATTTTCTGTCTGAGGGATCACAATTCTGATATGATAATCCCTGCTGATTATAATATATGTATGTGTTACAATTAACAAAGCTATTTCAGATATTTGTACACCAACCTGACTGTCCATATTTTCTTTCCGACTCCTGATTTCTCTTTTTAGCTTCAGGGTCTTTCAGCAGTTGGCTTTCTGATACTGAGTCTTGCTCGGAACCATAAGGTTCAATTTTCTTCTCTTTGTCACCTGTTGGCATATCAAAAAATAAGTCTGTGTTTTTGGTGTCATTAAGAATATGCACACTTGCTGCTGTCTCCCCAGGATTTGGCATGTTTGAATCTATTACTTCTTGTGCATAATTCTCTTTATCATCTTCACCCATCACTGCTTTAAACGTCTCCTTAGATTTTTTGTCCATGTGTGATTCTTTCTGGTCTGAAGTCTGTGCTTCATTATTATTTGCTTCATCCTGTGTTTCTCTGCTTTGCTGGTCTTGCACAACAGTTGCAACTTTCTCAGCATGGACAAAATTAAGAACATTACTTAAATCCAAATTAAACCAATTTGATCCGAATTGTTGGCTTTCACTCTTTTCTTCTTCTGTCAGTAACTCTGTGACTGCTGTTTCCTGTTCATTATTGAAAAGTTCAGGCACACCAGAAACATCATGGATTTGTAGATAATTTTTTTCAGATGTCAAACCAGCATCCGCTTTCTGTTCACCAAAATACAGGAAATCTGTCAGTCCACCTTGAAACCAAGCAGATGCTGGGGATTCTTGTTCCTCCTTATCATGGGACTCCTGTAAATCATTTTCAGAAGTTACCATTATTTTTCTGCTTCGGTAGGTATTTTCTCCTAAAAGTTCTGTAATGGCTTTTAAGGGCTCTCCATCATTTTTATTTCCTGTTGTGAACCATCCTGCAATCCAACTAGACTGAGTTGGAACGGGTTCTACTGGGACACTGGTTTGCATTTCTGGCTTTTCAGTATCATCTCTTCTGTTATCATTTTTCATAAACAATTCTTTGCTTGCAGACTCCTCCTGAGTGTGAGATTCCTTGGAATCATTTTCAGAAACTGATTCAACCTTTTCTTCCTTTTGCATAGATTCTCTTGTATACTTGAAAAGTTCATTTTCATGCAGCTTTGATTCTGCATCAAATGATGAATATTCTCTTTCTTTGTTGTGACCATGTAATGCGCTATTTTCGTAAGTGTACTTATGTCCATGAAGACAAAGGAAATCAGTTTCCTGAAAGAACAGTATCAACTTTTAAAATGTCTTCATGTGTAATTTCATACAGCTCCATGTAGCACAGAAATATCTTTATTCTTTTTCTTTCTGTATAGTTATACATGAATATAACTTTACACAAAGGCCTGTAAGTAATTATGTTATCCTTAGTGGTTATGATTTATTAGATAAAAATTACTTTGAAGAACAATAAACATGCAAATAGCACAATAATAAAAAACATGTTTTGATTTATCTAAAAAAAAAAAAGTGCAATAACACTTTGATTTCTACCTAGATATTATATTTTAAATTGCTGTGAATCACACTGGAAAATCTGGTGATGTTGGTTTACCTTAGTGAGCACTTCAACTTCTTCTACAGTAAAAACTTCCTCAACCTTCACAGCATCTTTTGGGAAATATCCAAAATCCTTTCCTTTCTATGAAAAATATAAAAGGAATGAAAGCATTTGAACTTCAGTGATAAGTATGGTTGGGGCTTGCATTCATGCTAGAAAAGACACTAAGTTTATAGGGCTGCTTCCTGACCACTTCATTATGTTTGGTCAAAAGAGTGGTTTATTTTAATTTCGCTGAAGTGTTCCATTTGCCAGTTCAGACAGCAAAAGGAAGTGTATTAATGCATACTGTTATTTTCTGTATTAATAAACACATGTTTGCCAGAAACAAACCAGTAGCCTAAGCACTGCTTCAAGTGAAGACCATGTTGCGAGCACAGATGGTCTCAGCCAGCTTCTACTAAAATTGGCTACAAATTTACCATTGACTCAAGGGGGAGAACCAACATACCCTGATAAGTAATGACCCATAACAAGCTACAAGAAAAGTAGGATATGAAATTCAGGTGTGAGGCCAGCCGCAGCTGAAGAGAAAATGCAAGTGAAGATGGCAACACCACAGGAAGTTCATGATAATGCACAGAAGAATCAAGTAAAAGTCAGTCCTACAAAAAACCCCAACAAACTACCACTAACTTTACATCAAACCATTGCACACAGCTTTTAAATAGAGGAATGGAACTTGGAAAGCAAAGAATAGCCAGGTACCTGCAAAGATACTCTCGGATGAAAAAAGGAAGACAGAATTTCATTGTTGCACTATAAATGTGACAGATCATTTACAAAGAAAAAAAGTTTACCAATATCTTCTAGGTTTGAAGGACTGACACAGTTTTACTGGCAGTTGGATTTGGATGAGTGCATCTATTCCTTCTTAGCTCTAGCATAACTACATGGCTGTTCTACATTATACATTGTTTGTACATTGTCAGTTGTTCTGAATCATTAAATATGCATGATGACTTCTCTGGGAACTTTCCTTGGGCACTGAACTGTGAAGTCAGGTCCCAGTATTGGATCGCTGACTAAATTACTGGAAAACTTTACTCACAGACCTGTAGGTAGGTACCTGACCTGATAGACTTGAATGTTTTTAAGGAAACCAGATTAAATTGTTACAGCCAAATGTTTAAAGAAAGGAGGCAGAACACTTGGATTCTGATCCTGACTTTGTTTCTCCATGGGTGATCTTTGGCAAGATTTGATTTTCACTCTATATAAAGATGACAACAGTGACCTATCTCCCAAATACTGTACTGACTATAATATTAACTGATGGTTAATATTACAGAAGAGATGGAAGATTCCTGGAAGCAAGCAGACCACAGTTGTTACACTATTATTATACTAGCTAAGTTATTTATGGGAAAAGTGTTTCAGATTGAAGTACTTACACTTCCTATCCACAAGTTTTCATTTTTCCTTGAAAGTTTGGAGTATACCATTATCTCTTCCCCTGTTTTGAAGTTAAGATACCGGCAGTCAGGCCCTAAGTAGTCTGTAGTGGCGTGAACTCTGCTCATTGCCGCTGGAAAAGTATGTGGGAAGAATGAAACAAGTAAGTATAGCGGCTATAAGTCAGATAGGTTATTGAAGAAGTTTAATATATATAAATACATTAAAATGTTTGTTAATACATCAGTGTGCTTTATTGAGGCTAATGCATTTATATCATCAAGCAAAAAGCAGCCCTGTCCTGTCTTCTTTCATGGAGAAAAACACTTGTCCTATATGGAAATTTTTCCATCCTTATTCAGCAAAGCTTTCAAAGCCTAAATGCACGTGGAGTGTTTTAGCAAGTTCAAGTACTAAACCCAGATCTAAACAGCTAAAAAATATTTCCCAGGCATGTTTATATATTTTAGAAATTCTAAGTTAAATCCAGAAAATATTTCAGGGGGTTTGTCCTCTATATTGAGTACATTTATCTTATAAAGAAAATAAGTAAGTTTAAGCACTATAAACCTTAAATATGTTGTCAGAACAAAGTTTCCTATTCAATTTGGATGTCTGCCAGTTCTTTGTCTTCACCCATGTCTCCCCACAGAAACCAGTACTCATGTGCTCTGATCAGTTTGGAGCCTATTCCATATGGTATTCTGCAAAGACAGACTTCTCTGAGTGTCCAGACTGAAGTCAGTGTGGCTGACAAGAAGAGTCCATCAGCAGAGGAAATCTAAGGTCTTTTTCACTTCAAGATAAGCTGTCCACATGGAAAAAGTAACAATTAAGGCTGCCAGACCAATGGAGACACCTTAGAAACAGTTTCAACTACATATGATTATGACAGGCTTCACAACTGTAATCAACAGATAATAAATGGGGCATTGTTTACTGCTGCCCACTTGTGATTCAGGGGCTTCACCTTCCACAGAGCTGTCACTCCCCAGGAACTGCATAACTACTCACTGCTCTTAGTTCATATTGAAAGAGAAAAAAATAAGTAAAGGAGGTATATTGTCAGGGTCTTTTGTAAAAACAGTCTGCTTGCAGTATAAAACCCCGGAGTTTTGCAGTGGGCTCTGAATGTCCTCTGAACCCAAGGCGTAGTTTTCTCTCTCAGCCTAGAGCCTACCATTTTATTTTTTTTCTCTTTTATTTAGTACCTGTAAAGAATGAGTTTAAAATACTTTAGAGGTGCTTTGCACGGCCCGTTTTGAAGAAACTCAAGAAAAATTAGCTCTTCAAGACTATTTTCACTGAACTTTGATCTTTATGTACTTACACAACACAATCTGGTAGGTATTTTTTTTTGGTGTTTTTGAAGAGTTTAAGCCTATTGCTCATAAATTTACTATATTGATAACAAACATTTTCTGTGGTTACTAATTTCCAGTCTGTCTCATTGCTGATTTCAACATTATGGTTTGTAGTAACTGCACGTACACCATAGACTCCTTTTAAAAACAACAAAAACAAACTTTTTTACTTACTCTCACATTCCTGGTCACCACACTTCTTCCATTCTGAAAGTACGGCTGTACTCTGCAGACTTACTGAAAATGAAATTACTAAAAGCAAAATTCTCTGATCCAAAATCCTTGACATTTTAGATTAAATCTGGAATGCACTGAAACTGCAAACTGCATCAATGTACAGATAGCAAGAATATTCTACATCACTTTTCTTAGCCTAACAAAACACTGCAAATAAATTTATAACCCTATTTTCCTTCTCTCATCTGTTTAAATAGAAGTACACTCTGCTAGCCTGCTCAGCAAAGTCAGGTGTCCTGATCATACACACGCATTTAATAATTAACTATGTGCCAATAGCTAGACTGATGTTTTAAATAAAGGAACTAGTTCTGGTCACGTCAAGATTTAGTGTATCAGCTTAATTTGTACTGAGCTTGTGAAAGACTGTTAGCAGAAACTCACCAAGAGCTTTGTTAGGATTTTTTCTGGATTATGAATGCATTTTTAAAACACATCTTTAATATGATTTTAAGATGGACTGTCGATTTCATGCTTATATCGAGTTGCATGATTGCTAGTATAGCTACTGACAGTTTTCAGCTTTTTTATTTCACAAACTATATTTTGCATGCAGTGATATATTTTAGATAATAGTTGGTCATTGGAAACTTCAAACAGAATATTTTTCCACATATTCTGTTGTAATTTTCTCATGCACTCAATGCAGAGTACAATCCCTTAGCATGGGGAATACTTTCTGAGCTCCAAAGTCTTTTAAAGGCAGTTTTCAGTCTCTTAAGATAACTAGAAAATCCATATGCTGTCTCTACATCAAATATCACAGAGCAATATACCAAACCTAAGTAGATGATATGTCCTGGTTTCTATAGAAAACCTTCTGTTTCTTAGCAACCTATTATCCAATATGGATAAAACATAAATAATATTTTCTCAAATACAGGTTATGCTTTAAAATAGTGATTATGCAGGGACTTATACACTGGTTATGTTAGGTATGGAATTGTGCTATAAATGAAATCTTGCAGATGTTCACATCACAAGTAAGATCTGCTTCAAAGGCTTTGCATTATTGTCCTGCATTTCTTTGGTGACCTAAACACAGTAGCTCTTATTTGCGTACAAAAGGGGCTTCACCCTTCCCACTCTCCTGCATGTGGTAGCCACTCCTCTCTTTTCTCTTGATAGGACCCTAAGAATCTGCATTCCTTCCCAACCTGATAGTATTTGCAGTCATATGCTTCCTGCCCCTCCTTCAGTCTCAAGTGTGACTCACACAGAATTTGCTCTGCTCTGCTTTCTCTCTCCATGAACTTAAGCTGTATCCTACTTGCAGCATAGTTCCCCCTCCTTCCACGGAGTTGCTCCACAACTCAAACCTGCTTAGTGTGATCTACTGAACCACCAAACTGGTCATCTACTTGTGACTGGTAGAAGGGACAAAGTGCACCAGGGTCATGTTAACCGGCAAACAAAAGCATCATGGTAGATGACATGTTCTCCAGTTGCAATCTAACACTTTGGCCCCTTCTTCACCACATGACCTGGTAGTCAGACAGGCCTATCCTATGACCTAGCACACCTGCTGGCTCTGCTGTTAGGTAATCCACCAGAGAACTGTCCTGGCCACCTAGGAAAAGCCCCACTTGCTGCACTCAAATTAGCTCCAATGCAGCCTCATCCGCAGCATCAACATTCTCTTCATCTTGTGTGGTTTAGGGAGTCAGTGATTTGGGACTTTCCCTGGGGTCTTCTAGGTTTATCTGTAGGAGGTGTAAGGGCAGAAATGGAATACCAAGCAGCTAAAACATGACAAATGCAAAGAAATGGTGAGCAGAAAAGCAGGTGGTGAGTTGTTTTTTTTTTTTCATTCCCAAATCTCTCCATATTAGGACCAATAGATGAGAAGGAAGATACAAGAAACATATATTGGGGGGGGGGAAGGGAAAGGTCATTTTTATCCCACCAAGGTTAACAATGGATCAGAAGAGTCTTTTATGAGACTCTTCTGGTTGCAAACCAACCATAGGACATGGGATGAAACCCAATAATGGGCCGAGTTTGTGTGGGAGAGCAAACTATCAGACCCACACCTTGGGATTTGCACATTGCATTTGTCAAAAAAGCTCTAAAAATGGCTCTGACTTCAGTTTCATGTTGATATCCAAACTAATACTCAAGGCTTTGTATGGAGATAAAATGTTGCCACATGTAGTTTTATCTACGTCTGCTATTTTCAAGTAGCCTAGCCTGAAGTCCTTCTAGGCTTGAAGCTATTAAAAGGCTAATGAGCACTGCTCTGATCCTTGTTCTGTATTGTTCCACAAGTAACTTCAGTAAGAAATCATCTATATAAAATACTATTTTCTTCTAGGTGTATACTCTATAATTGCAGGTGTTATACAAGCAGAACTCCTAATCACCTTTGAACTACAGTCAAAGATAGATTCAGGGAATTTATCATAGCTGGATTCCAAAGGACAAAGTTGAAAGCTTTATGGCAGATAGAGATTTCAGTGAACTTCTGTTCTGCAGAAATGAAGCAACAAATGTAACTACTATTACACACATGAAGACAAACAATGCTAATAAAAAAGGTCTATTTCCAACAACTTTCCTTAGGATGAAAGTATTAACTTTTTATTTGCAATGACATCTTGTTAGCTACCAAGCTAGAAATGCAGAGTTCCCTTATATTAAAATTCACGGAAGGATCAACTCAGGGTTAATGGTGTAATTTAGATAACTGAGTAGTATGGCGCCCTGAATAGCTCTTTTAAGACATTGCTTTGTATAAGCAGAAGAGAGATTGCATTTTCCTAGACTATTCAGTATCTGCATTAACCATAAAGATCTGAAAGCAAATAATAAATTGGTAAAAATTCTCCTAAGTGCATTAAAGTCAACATCTGTTTTATAATAACAACAGTACATCATACAGCTTTGGTTATATTCTTACAATAGCACCAAAGAGCTCCATATAGAATGTAGGCTTTCACTGTGTCGAATATTGCATTAATCCATAGAAGAATATGGTCCATGGCAAAAGCACTTCAAAAATATACTTCTCTTGACTCAGGACGTTTGGATAAAAATATAGATGAAATTTGACACTGAATAAAATGTTAAAAAAATAAACATTTTTCTGGTATGACATTTATCTTTTAAAAAATAAGTCAAAGGAAGAAAAGGAACACTACTTCACTCTTCCAGTTAGACAAATCTAAACAGGTAACAGTTGTTCATCATTCAGATTTTAACCAACTTTTTCAGCCAGGATGACAAATAGAAAAAGCCATATTGTTCCTTTGTTCCAAAACCAGTTACAGGCATGAGAACTCACAGTGCATTTCTAACAAATAATGGAATTCATGACTTGTATTACGTCAAATCTTGGTAACACGTTTCCAAGCACTGAATGCCTCATGTTTTGCCATGTAATAGAACACTGTCACCTAATAACAACTACCTGAACAGGGTTTGTGGTAATACACAGGTTTGCTACAAAACTGGGATGGGGGAGACGGAAGAAATCTGAAAGAGCAAAATTTTATCCTCCAAAACACAGATCTCTGTGTATTACTCATACCCCACTGCCACAGCATGTGATCCCATAATAAATATATGTAGTCTCAGAGAAATACTTCCTTGAGCAGGAAAACTCATTTTAAAGATCTCAGGCACAGACAAAATGAATAGGTTTGCCTGTTGTGCTACCGTAATGGCTGCAAAATCAGCAGCTGAACCTGCATCTCAAAATTACAACTGGGACCTAACCGCAAGACCAGTACTGTTGGGATAAACAGAAGATGCTCTAGAAATCCATTTGCAAATATACTGGGTTTGAAAATTAATTTTCCTGGAGGGGGGTGTTTAGTTCACCAATACCTACTTTCCACACAAAAACTATGTTCAGATTTTCTTTGAATACACACAACGAAGCTGTTCTAAACACAGATACTGCCTTAAATAAAGGAGCAGGAATTTGAAGAGATGTACCCTTATAGCAACATCATGTTTCAGCTTATGACAGTTTAACCATGGCAGTTTCTTCTAACAAAATTGAAACTACCACCCCTGTACTCAGCAACAAAGCCCCTGTATCTTCAGCTTGCCAAAAATACATTCCCACCTGTAATACACCCGGAACAACATAACGGAAGTCGCAATTGGGTTGGTTACCAGGAAACACCACATTATTTTTTATGAACCCTGTTAATTCAAGCCTCTGAAACAGTGGTTTCTGACCAGCAATCTGCATCACTGCAGTATTGGCCATTAAAACCTGTACAGTACATGTACTACAGCAGTGAATCACCCAACTAAGCTCAAAATAAGAAATCTTAAAAATACCCAATGCTAGGGTGGAGAGTGAGGCTTCCAAAGGCAATTTGAAATGTGAAGTTAGTTGACATGTGTAAGCCAGTAACATTTACTCAGCTACTTAGTATAAAATTTTGTTCCCTGTGGTAAACTGCTGTTTAATATCTTCAATAAGGCATTTGAATTTGTGCTTGTCCTTCAAAAAAGGTGCCACATTAAATCATATTCCTTTGAAAAAAAATATGGTTGGAGACTGAACAAGAACTAAGAATGATTCTTGTAGAGAAGCAGAGGCAGATAGAATTCTCATGTGACTAATGGACTGAAGAATCAGAATAAGGTATTAAACTTGTTGAGGAGAGGCCGAGGAACCATCTCATTGCTTCTATTTGTGCTGAAAGAACACTCTACATCATCCCTTGCTAGACACATTTGTTGATGCCAGGAAGTTCAGCACTTTGTAACACAAAAGACTGTCACTACTCTTGAGCTCAGATGAAAAATCCAAAAACTGACACCAAGAGTCTGCTCAATATTCCAGAAAAATGGGGCATATATGGCATTTCTTACACTAAAAGCAGCTTAAATCTCATTTCCATTCCAAAATCTCTCTTGGACTACCTGGTCTGCAATATGAGAATTCTTTCTGCCAAGACAACAGATTTTAGCAGTGTTTCATGTTCAGATAATAGGCATTAATTGAAGCCTATGAAAACAATTTTGAATACAGAGCTTCTAAGGTATAGCCACCTGTAATTATGATTCACACTTTAAATGTAGAAAGACTAAGGAAATACACCTGTGCTATAGAAAACATCATAGGCATTGTGAATAGTCTACAAAGCCACATTTATTTGCACATGTACAGAACAGCAACATGTTATTGTTTTCCATACAAAATTATATAAAAACAGTATTCACCTTCATGGATAACACCATACCACTTCCAGTTGTATTAAACACATTCAGAAATCATTCTTGCACACACATAATATTAGCATTAGGTAGTCCCAGTTAACTTCAACAATGCAATGTAATTATTCCTAGTGGTATGAAGGGATCAAATATTAGTCTGTAGCTAAAATAAAAAGAATCCTGGTTGAGAAGCAAGCTGAAGTCTTTCGTCCACTGGCCATCAAAGTAAGGAACATCATTAAACAGATTAACTGTCTCCAGAACATAGATGTACATACTACCAAAGCACCTGCAGAAGGCAGATAAGAATGGTATTCCAGACTGACTTGAGCTATCTTGGCAGTGTTAACATTCTCATCTTAATCACTGCTTGCCTATGGATAGGAAAAAGTTTTATAAAACTGGAAGACGGAATTGAGCATGAGCTTGTGATTACAGAACAAAAAAGTATAGATTCAAATCGATTATTTTCCCTTCCTACCCAGTACTGGAGAGATTGCTCCCTTTACTGGGTCTTAAGATGCCTAGTCTCACAAGGAATAGAAGGGAAAAGCAAAATCTTACATCTCCTGCAATACTGCCTCCCTACGTATGATCTAAAAGGGGAATTTAATTGTCAACAGGACATCTCAATTTATTTAAAATGCACATTTATTTCTACCAAAAAAAAAAAAAAAGAAAAAAGTATGATACAGAAGCGATTGCACCTACTTAAAGATTTGCCTATTAAAATATACAGAGGATCTTACTGAGTACAGGATATTTAAAAAAAAGATGCAAAGGAGTGTTAATCCTTTATTTTTACATTTTCAGGAACTTCACAATGTTTTGGTAAGTAACCTTTTACAAAATTATGTAAAAAGTACAAGAATGCCTGATAAACAGTCTGCATTTGTTTTCCAAAAGATTTTTTACAGCATGCAATTCTTAAGGCAGCCTTCTCCTCCTCCTTACAAGGAATCCTTTCACTCAAATAATCTTCTGCTGCAAAGATTACACTAAGGAAGTTTGGTCTCTTCTGTTAACGCCTTTTGTCTTTCCTGTCTGATTTACGATCTCTTTCACTCCGTGAAGTTCTCTTCCCTGACCGGCTACTTTCTGAAATGGATCTCTTTCTGTCAGATCTTGAACTTTTATCCTTTGAGCTTTTGGTATCTCTACTCCCACCTTTTGAAGACTTGTGACTTCTATCTACGCCTGAAGCATCCCTCCGCTTCCTGTCTGTGCTCCTTCTGCGTTTTCTATCTCTGTTATGCCCTCTTCCTCGGCTACGACTTCTACTTCCACTACTGCTAGAGCTACTGCTGCTACTGTCCCTGCTAGTACTTCCACTTGTAGTGCTGCTGCTGGTGGAACTGCTCCGGCTGCTAGTGCTGCCAGTGCTGGAACTACTTCCACTACTAGTACTGCTTGAAGTACTACTACTGCTACTGCTGCTGCTACTATGGCTATGAGTCTTACCAGTTTTGTTTCCTGCCCTACCCCTGCTTCTACTCCTTGTCTTACTCTTAACTTCTACACTGGGTGTCTGATTCTGCTCTGTCTGTGCCTCAACTACCTTTACAGACACCACAGCATTTTCATCCTTGTCTGCCTGGTGCTCTGAATCCTGAATAGACTGAGACAACTGAGGTGACTGTGACAGTGGCACAGACTGTGGCTGAGACAGAGGCTCAGCCACAGGTTCTGGCTGACCTTCAGGTGCCTTCTCTTGTTTTATTTCAGGTTCAGCTTCAATTTCTGGTTTGGTACCTTTCTCCTTCTTGGGAGAAGGAATGTTACACCCTTTTTCTGGCTGAGCATCACACTCTGTTTCTGGTTCCACATCCTTGCCGTTTTCATTTTCTACAGGTTCTATACCACCTGCATCATTCATTTCAGCCACATCCTGCTCATTACTCACTGGCTGAATGTTTTCACTTTCCTCTTTTACAACTGTCACCTCTTCATGCTGACCATCCTGTTGCTTGTCATTCTCTCTCACCTCAGTAGCCTCTTCTACCTTTATCTCCATTTCATGTTTCTGTTCATCCTCTTCCTGTTCTTTCTCTGCATCACTATGCCCTGAACCTGTTTTTCCCTTCTCCTCCCCTACCTCCTCCATTTCTACATCATTGTGCTGATTACCTGTCTCCAACTCTTCCACCTGCTGAGGCATCTTACCCTCCTCCTGCTCCTTGTTCTGTTCTTGCTTCTTCTCTTCATTCTGCACCTCCTGCTGTTCTTTTTCCTTCACAGACTGTCTTCTGGGCCTGGCTTCCATTTTGTTAATCTGCTCCGCAAATTCATTTCGCCTGCTTTCAAAGAGTGCTAGGGAATAAATGCATAAATAGTAGTTTCAGATAACGTACAGACACTGAAGTCTATGTTCCCCTTAACTATAAGCTAGTAAGTTATCAAATTGTTTTCATTTATAAGTAGTGCATCTTTACTTATTCTGAATTAGCAAGCTGTTCATGCATAATGAAAAAGATTGCTAGTTACCTTAAAACAAAGCAAAAGGAATAGTGACAGTCAGCTCAGCTGAGCATCAGAACCCTAACTCATCAGTAGAGCCCTAAATCTAAGCTAACAGAAAGAGTTTTTGACTTCACTTACATCAATCCAACCGAAAGTATATCAAAAGAATAACTTAATTTCCTGGTATTTATATATTAACAAGGTTATACTTCCTAAGGTAAACAAAAGACAGTGAGAATCAGCAAAAAGCTTGTTAAGTATTAAGAAAGCTTAAAAGATGAAAACACTCAGACAAACGAGCTAGTTTCGTTTATCCCCCAACCCACATGATGAAGCAGCTCCTTAACAAAAAAAATAAAATAATAAACCAACCCAACCCAAACCACCAAACACATTCTCAGTTTGATAAAAAGTAACAGTAAGACTACCATCAACCGGAGTATTTTAAATTGTTTTCCAAAAGAAAAATATAGTCATCCTGTGAAACAGAAATGAAGACACATTAAGGCAAAAAAAAATTATTATAAAGTTTTGTGCTGTGCTTAAGAAAATGCTTCTCCTATCCTTAGTAAAACTCTGCATTTTCTCAGGTCTTCAATCCATAGAATCTGCTTTTTCAAAACCTACGTTTCTGCACTGGTACACATCTGTGTACTAAAGCTAATTAATAGAAAGGACTGTTTTAAACATATCTCTGTGATCATGCATACGCCCCTTTTGACTTCTCTTAAAGGGAATCAAAGCACATCCAACAAAAATAAGCCACTGAAAGAGTCATATTCACTTGTGATGAACACCTGTGCAAGAACAGTTTGTCCTGAAATCTATGTATTTCAGCACAAGCTTAAAAGAAATTTATACAGCAAACAAAGGGAGGCAATAACAAGGGCCTTTCTATCACAAAGGCCACCTACCATTCATCTTTTTCTGTGACTCTTCCATCAACTTCTGCGTAGCAGGACACATTCTGCCAGGTATGTAGAATAAGTGGGGTTTTGTCTTTGTTCTTATGTATTTAATTATTTTGGCATTATGTTCATTCCATTCTTCTTGCTGAAAAATAAAAGAAAATAACCCTAAGATATAAGAACAGTTTAAACAGGAGAAAGATAGAATCATAGAACAGTTAGGGTTGGGAAGGACCTTAAGATCATCAAGTTCCAACCCCCCTGCCATAAGCAGGAACACATCACACTAAACCATGACATATGAGGATTCGCCCAACCTGACCTTGAACACTGCCAGGGATGGAGCACCAACAACTTCCCTGGACAACCCATTCCAGCATCTCACCACCCTAACAGGAAAGAATTTCTT
>JBAFWW010018604.1:0-10169 GCA_036873685.1 Agapornis canus
CTTGATGATCTTAGAGGTCCCTTCCAACCTAGTGATTCTGTGATTCTGTGATTCTCTTGCTGGTGGCTTGACCTGTGAGCAGCATAACTCCCTGAATTCCACATATGGAATTTGTCATGCACAACCATAGACCACTGGAGGCTGAATGTCTGTCTGTGCTCATGACCCAGGGCTGATGGATGGGAGCAGGCTCTCAGAGAACACCTTCCCTCATCTGCCTAACATTCTTGCTGCTGAAGAGAGACTCCATGGGTGCCTGTGGGCAGCACATAAGAATTTGCTAGCTAGTTTTCTGGCACCAAAGCTGGGCCAGATGATTCATCCAAGGTTATTATCAAAATGAGTGAAAATTGGGGTGTTTGCCAATTTGCAGCATCAGAATCTTGGCCAGTGATTTGTGTTCCCAGTCACTGTCACAGAAATCTTTGTCATGAATCATTAGCAGATTAAAAAAGAGAGCATAATGCCAAGGTTAAGCACCTCCTTGTTTTGGAGGCTTTAACCTTGTGTGTCTAGTTAAAAGGAACGTTTCATATGCAAGTAACTGTCTTGCATTTTCTGAAACACATGTGAGCCCCATCAAATCAAGACGCTTTCCTAAACTTAATGGAACTTCTGTTACATACAGAAGCTATGAACATTGTGTTGAAGTTGACATGTTAATGCCTACAAAATAATCATAGTTTTTGCCAAATGCTGTGTATGACAAACAAGTATTCTACATTTTTGAGCTACCACAGTAAAAATGAGCATCACAGTTGATAATCCCTAAATCTGGGATTATCTACCAAAAATCCCAGTTATCCAATTTTTTTTTTAATAAAATATAAAAAAGATAAAAGAATAATAATCTGAAATTTTCTCCCATTCAAGACCAGCAGAAGTCACATTATAAAGGGTAACTACTAAAGGAGAAAGGTTGGGCAAGCCAGAAATTTGAGAGACATGTTTGATAAGAAGAATTAACCTAAAACAAAAAAGAGGTCATTGCAATGACAAGCAGTCAAGAAGTGTCGCAAAATGTTTTTTCATCACTCCCATCTTAACATCTGTGCTGAAATCTTTCATCTTTTCTCTGTAATATAATTAATTTGATGCACAAGCTATAAGCCTGATTTTATACACTTTGAAGTCAGTTGGAGTTTTCTTTCTATCTTCTGTGGAGCAGGACCAGGTAAATGATGAGATAATTCATTGGGGAGCTCTTACATGTTAATGCCTAATGCAAAAGACAAATCAGAAAGTCAATCTTCATGATTTCGTAGCTTTCAGATTTTAACACAGATACAACATTTCACAGCTTAATGAACACCACCACCACTCCTTGAATATGCTTTAGGAGTCAGAAGCGACCCTCTTTTGGAAAATTATAGGACCAAATGAACTTTAAATCAGTGCAATTTTTAGGTTTTCAAAAGCAATATTTTACATTCAGTCATTTGAAACTAAGGGTACAGTTTCCACTGAAAAAACTTACTGGTTCTTGCAGAAACAACCATGAAACAGTTTCAAGTCAGCTGATCGAAGACACATTTGTCAGTCTGTTTTTTCAAAATATTTAGATATATTTTTGGCCTAAGCAAAAGAGAAAATGCTTTTAGTTTGAAGATCTGCCCTTTCTTATTCAATCCTAAAGAAGAAATGTGGCCTGATCTTGGGAATATTCAATGCTATGCCTTAATCCTTCATACTCAAAAAATGTTTATTTGGCTCTCATGCCAATTTGCTGAAGATATATGAACCATTCTTAAAATATTTTTTTTTTAATTTCTCATTGGAGAAGAAAAGATGTAGGAACAGCTTCTTTTCTAAACCATTCATCAGTGAATTCCAGATTAAATTATAGCAATTTATATCTGAATTTGGCCAAGTATTTGGAATGTAAAGATTAAACAGAAAACACTTTCCTAGATTTTACAAGCACCCATTGGGCACAGATGATGGCCATGACTGAAAAGATTATCAGTCATTTACTGTCATTCAGTACACTCCTTCTTCAAAGCAGCTAATTGTTTAGCTAATTGTGCTTTAAAACACAGGCTGGCATAATCATATGCTGCTGGTTTACCATCAGGGTAGCTTTGGTTCTTTTCATTGTCTAGAACATACTTCCAGCAGCAAATTGGAAATATAAACCCTCTATAATTCTAGGTCAGTAAAGTATATATTCAGACAGTGAATATGTAAATCTCATAACTGAATAACACTCCATGCAATGTATTTAAGAGATACGTCTTAAACTGTCACAGTACTTACTCAGCAGGATGTGGAAACTTCTGTTCATGCTTTGGGTTCCTCTGTCTTAGCAATATGAAGTTTCAGAAGCAGTTTAAATGTTTTATAATTATCCATGTAGCAAAAACATCAGCTAATGTAAGTGAAGGGAAGAACCAACAGAATGCCAATCAGGCAGTAGACAGCTCCATCAACTTTTGCTTCCTTCAGACTCTACAATGGAGGTGTCCTCAATGAAGGATGTAGAGCAGGTGCCTTCCTTAACAGCAGTAGGTTGAAGACCTCTGGGAATTACAAATAATCCACAACTTGGAGTCAGGCTAAGGAAAGGAAAATAGGGCAACAGAAATTAGAATTACATGAACAATTGAGTTTCTTTTTGGCTACCCAACTGAAAAATTAAACCAAAAAAATTTCATTTGGGGGCAGCCCAAAGCACTTGTCCAACTCAAAATGAAACAGTTCATTTTGCTTTCAAATTTCTTTTCAACCTTTGAAACAAAATGTATGTAAAATTCTAAATCAAAACACTACTTTGAAATGTAAACCTCAAGTATTTCATTGAGAAAATGTCAGAAGAAAATATTTCAGCATGGTTGTCCTTTTTTGGGCTATAACTATTGACTAAATTGAAACCCATCTTGCCTAACTGAAACTACACCTTACTTTTGGTCAGCAGTTGTTTGTGCCACACACTTCCCTTGGCTGTAAGGGAAACCTCCTCCAACTTCTACTTCCTTTGTTCAAAACTGACCATCACCCGCCATCCTTTGCACACCCACAAGTCACAGATGCCCTGCAACTACATCTATGAAAGAAATCTTGCAAAATCTGCTGTATCACAGTTTCAGGGCTCCAGCTTGTGAGTTTTCCATGGGAGAGTTCTCCAGGGAATGGTTTTCAGGGTTAGAGAAGCTAATAAATAGTTGACATCATTTTTACACTTTTGTGGACAAACGGGTTTTTATCTGGGTTTACCCCCAGTGTGGAAAGCTTGAGAGATTGATTTGGCATTTCTAGGTAGGGCAGCTCAACAAGGATGGTGTGGAAGAGGCCTAAAGGAAGTGGAAGAAGGAAATAAGTTAATTATCCTTTTGTGAAGTGATTATATCAATGAGGAACAGCATGTGTGATTCATGGTCTAATCTCTATTTATAGTCAAGGAAAAAAACATGTACTTTTAGAGAAAAGCCATGTTATTCTGTCCAAAGTCACAATCTTTGTAAGTATCTAATGGCACTTAGATAATTCATATTACCCTTCACTGACTGTAAATGAAGCTGGGTATAGCTTCAGGATAGATTGTGTCTGTCAAAGATCAGTGAGATGAGCTCTCCACTTGGTGATTGTGTCTGTCAAAGATCAGTGAGATGAGCTCTCCGCTTGGTGCTTAATTCCTTCCCTTTGCTTTCAGCTGTCACAAGATCAAGTGATAAGAGAAAGGATGTTGGCCAACAGCTGTTGACAACACCATTTCTTATCCCACAAGAACGAAAATAAAAATCCTACTGAATATATCAAAAGGTTACACCCCCAACACAGTTACAGGGTACCAAATTCTGGCTGGTTGTCACTGTTGGGTCATTCTGCTTTGGCTGTGAGCAGGTATGTAATTCATATGTTGTGATATGCTAATGAGAGTCTGGAACAAAGTAATCCATGTTGATTGCATCTAGTTTGACAGGTAAGAGGCATCCATCACCCAGATGGGTCGTATGCCAATCTAGTATGTGAGTTCTCACAAGAAAGTGTTATCATTTCAGCTCATGGAAACTTTCTTGAAATTAGATGTGAATGGATGCTTTTATCTTGAAATCCCTTTTGTTTGAGAGCAGTATGGGATAGTTTAATTCCATTTTAGTGTCATCTAACCCCAACAGCTGATATAAGTTGAAACTAACTGTTTATGGACTAACTTTCATTTCTCTTTGCATTTTATTGATGAGCCGACCAAGGTAGACCAAGGTAGATTTCCTGCTAACATTTTTCCCATATTATAGTATCTATTTATGTGATGTCTTCCTGATATCCTTTTAACAGTCTTTTTACATTTATGTCCCTGATATGCTGTGTTTACAAACTTTGCCCTCCTTATCTGTACTGCCACCCTTAGGCCTTTATTTGAGGATATTCATGGTGTTCTGGTTTTGTTTTGTTTTAATTTGGATCAGATTCATGTTTCTGTGATGAAAAAATGATAAAACCTTGCTCAAGAAGCTTTCACCAGTTGCTGATAATGTTATTACACATTTCCTCTGGCTTGCTCACTATTTGAGTGTTTTTCTCGCTATTTGGATGCTTTTCACCTCTTTAACTTCGGTCCAGCTAGCAGTATCCTTTGCTGCACCAAAGCAACTCCTCTATCTTTTCCCAGGGACATTGCTGAAGGGCATAATAATGATGGATTAAACTGGTCTTCGGTGACTTATTTTCTTTTTTTTCCTGCCTGGGAGCTTGTACCAGGAGTAGGCACCAAGCACTCTCAAATCCCTGATGCTGCAGAGCACTGTGCTCAGCGTGCCCATGGGGCAGCCAGAACACAGTGCTCTGAGTTTTCAGTAGCAACTGCTGACTGTCTCCATCTCATCTCAGGAGACAAGAGTTTGGGACTGTTCACCAGCAGCTGTTGAAGATGGGATCTTGTCTACAGGCATACTGAAGCAGAATCAATAAACAAAATGAATGATTCGCATAAATGATACTATGTTTCCTACCAGCCCCCAAGAGAAGGACTGACCTATATGCTCCTTGTTAAGCCCTGGCCTGGGATACACTGAAATTGCAGCCTTATGGTAAAGAAATATGTCCTCAGACCATGCTTGCACCCTTTCTGTGTACAAGAATATAGCCACTGGCCCAACAGCCCCACAGGCACAATATATGTCATCTCCCTTGTGTCTGAGTAAAAGAGAAAAAGCTCTGTAAATGGCAACATTTGGGCACCAAAACATTTATTATAATAAATTAAAGAATAAACATTTATAAAACAATCCATCTGAATATAAATATCATACAGCAGTTTTAATTTCATAGTTCACTTAAAACCCTCTGGTACAGCTTCATAAATACATTTCCTTGGATAATTTTCAATTAATATATATAAATAAAAGTACAGCATAATTATTACCTTAAAATAAGTTACTATTAAATAGGAATGACAAAAGTTATTTCTGAATTACTCTGAACTTTTCAGGTAAAGGTCAGAAGGGGGCAACATATGCAAGAGAGATTTCCAAGTAAAAGGCTCAAAATATTCTGG
Source organism: Agapornis canus (assembly GCA_036873685.1). Classification (NCBI taxonomy): domain Eukaryota; kingdom Metazoa; phylum Chordata; class Aves; order Psittaciformes; family Psittacidae; genus Agapornis; species Agapornis canus. The sequence goes on from JBAFWW010018604.1 coordinate 5,495, forward strand.
CTACATATCACTGCCTACCTTGATCAAAGCTGATTCATATGTGTCAAATCTCGGCATATAAAAAACAGAAACAGTTGGTTTATTCCTATGGAGACAAGGAGCACAGGGATGTGCCTTTTAAAATAACTAATGTCCTGTGTTGAAACGGAGCCACAAACACTGTCCTGGAGTCTTCCTTTCAAAGCAGGCAGCAATATGCATCCTGTCTGTGCCCACTTAGTTTGCTATTATTGGCATGGGTGAAAAATTACTGCATCGAGGGGAATTAGGGGAAAGAAAGGGTGTCCATAGTATTATAGCAAGAGTTTTTCGGAGACATCTCTTAAAGACTGAAGACCTGAAATTCTTTCAGTTTTTCTTCTTGTTCCCCCCCTTCTTTGGGATATCAGTACAGGCATTTTCTATGTAGTCAAACAGTAAATCCAGTTCTCCAATGGCTTTAGTCTTTCCATTCTCTCCCAACTAGAAAAAAGCAGAATATAAGTTTTAGCATCTCGTTATTGCTCAGAAAATTGAAATTAGGCTTGTCATAGAAACTGAATCAACAACTTACTCTCCTTATTCTCTCAAGTACTTCTGCGAGAGTCATTATACCATAAAATATAAACTAGATCATTCTAACCTAGTCTAGCATACACAATTACCTGCGACCTGACTTCTGACTTCTGAAGCTTTAAATTACCATGACGTGTGCAGAAATTTAGCAGCTAATACTGTTTGAAGTGGCAACATCACTAATCCCCTCTTTAATGCCCATGAAGGCTTCATCTTCCAAATAATCTGCAGTTTGTTTCACAATTGGATCAGCCTTAATCCAACTAAAACACTGGAGTTTGTCACAGCTCTTTTTAAGTTTTAGGGGAAAATGTACCTCTTTCAGTTTGGTCTTCATTTCTTCCAGGTTCTTTTCAATGTGCTCTCTGTGCCCAGAGAATTTCTAAAAAAAGACAAAATCCAGATGTAGCTGTATGCAACAATGTGCTGCTTTTTTTCGCCTGCACGCACACCTTCTATCAACCTCGAGCTTGATATCTTTGATCTGAGGTTTCCTTTCATATCAGCACCTCTTGCCACTGTTTGCAGCATTCTGAGATTCAGGAGCAGTGACAAGAGTCACAACTCAGAGTTAGGGAACGAAACACAACACTACTCACACATCTGCTCAGCTCCGAGGTCAGGGATGCGAAGAACTGTACCACCTCTGCAGCATGCGGGTACTGGTCCTTGATCTTGGTGAGGAGGACATCTTTCATTACAATCTCCACAATTCTCTTCATCATGTAGCAGCGGTTGTTTTCCTATGTATGCAAGTAAGAGGTCATGTTAACTCATGGCAAGAGATCAATGAGTGCTGGAGAAGGCTGCAAAGAGCAGCCTTCATACCTAAGGGTGTAAAGCTTACCCTGATGTTAACATAGAGCTGCTGCCCAATAAGCCTGTTGTCCGTGTCCTCATCTGAGGCCCTGGCCTGAGAGGAGAAAAGGGAAATGTCAGGAAGGGATGGAACCTTACATGAAAATTAACAATAAACCCTAAAGTCTTCATCATTAATAGAACAGGTGAAAAGAGGGAAATGACACCAGAGACATTTTGTTACAGGTAGATAAGCTTGGATGTTTTGTTTGCTTCTCCCCTGAGCTGGGTGAGATTTAAGGTCAATATCACCAGAAAATAAATAAGCAGAGATCTGAATTCCTGTCCCACTCTTCAACGTCAGATGTGTAGTGGCAATGATGACTAAACCAGATGCCGCAGGTGGCCAACCTCACAGTGGCCACAGCACTGCTGGGGATGCTGCAGCACTTGGCGGTGTACACCAAGGGGGGACCCACCCATGGTAAGAGCAGCCAAGAAACCTGCACAAGCAAAGCACTGTACAATGCCTGAGGAGCTGCCTGGCCATGGCTGGAATCATGGACAGGTCCAGCTCCAAATGCCCTGGTCAAACAGAAATTTAAGCTCAGGTCTAGCTTGTCCCAGTCTAGCAGCAGCCGCTTGAGAGAAGAAGCTGTGCTGTGTCAGGGACTGACTTTCCCTTGAGGAGAAGAGGCAGGGGCAGCAGCTTCCCCTGCCTACATAACCAGTGGGCAGCAGACTCACTCCACATGCCCAAGCTCTGCCTTACTGCAAGTGCATGTCTTTTCCTGGAGAGAAGCATGAGAAAGAGAGGAATGATGAAGGTAAGAAGTGAGGGCACTGGTGGAGAAGGAGGTCCTCATATCCCACATGAAGGTTACACAAGGTACTGTACCATTTTAGCCAAGGTGTAGGTGCGATTCCTGATGTAGGGCTGGAAGTTGAGCTTCCTGAGCCTGCAGGTATGATGGATGGTAGAAGCCACCCCTGCCCCTTTTGGAGGCAGAGGGCTGGTGAGAAGAAGAGGGAGAAAGCAACAGCAGCAGCAGAAGACCCATCCTAAGAAGCTCTTGGTCAAGGTCTGCAGGGAGGCCATGTCCCACAATCCAAAGTCCTCCGTCACAGCAGGTTTCAGCTACAGTGTTCAGCACTGATGAGAGAACAGTGTTAGCATCAGGGAGATTGGGCAAGGCAAAGTGAGAGAGGCACAAAGGCTGCAAGCCTTACCTTTGCAGTGATTCTTGATGTGCTCTGCAGGAGGTGAGGTGCACCTTATATAGGGCCACCAGCATCTCTCTCAGCCTTTTATTTTTTTTGCGTAGCGGTGGTAAATAAAAATGACATCAGCAACTCTCTTGCTTTCCAGTATCCTCTTCTGAGAACTACCTAACCACTACAAAACCCACAAATACAACTACAAGGCCATTAGAATCTTCAGTTTCTTATAAAATAAACCAAATCTTAATGCAGGGCAAAGCAGGGGCTTTTACCAGGACAGGAATCCTGAATTCTCTTCACATAAAAATATCTGAGAACTGTATGGGTTTGAGCATCCTGTCCTGATTGTAACACACTAATTGGGTTGGCAATTTTACAACAGGCAATGTAACTTATACAAGTTTTTGTTCACAGAATCATAGAATCATTTAGATTGGAAAAGACCCTTTAAGATCATCAGGTCCAGCTATTAACCTTGCAGCAAATGGCTGGTGCTCTGCTCCTGCTCACTGGAATACAGCACTGGTCAGACCCAAACACTGCACCAGACCCAAAAGCACTGACCACATACGATTCCTACCCTCAAATACTTTTTCCCAAACAGTGGCCCACTGGAGTCATTGGTCATCTGCCCATCACTGTGCAAACCTCCCTGAGAGACCAGAAAATGTGTAGGACCAACACTGCCTTTACCACATATCTGATCTTCAAATTCCCATTTTCCAAAAATTATCCATATTCCAGACTGTAGCTGGGTGTAAGGACCAGAGGTCATTAGAGGTGGTCATGCACTTACTTATCCATGTGATTTCCATGTTCTTGACCCTTCAGTCTGAAATATGCAGGGTGACAAAGGGAAACTGTGCTCTCTTTAGACAGTAATTTGTAACCCAGCTGTAGACAGTAATGCATGAGGACACAAACCTGGTACAAATGCAAACTCCTGGTTGCCTAATACCCACAAGGCACACAGGTGACAAATGTGACAAATAGGAAAACCAAGGCTTCAGCTCTGCCTCTGGGAGTGAACAGGGGTAACCCTGGGGCTTGGTATCAGCCCTTGTGGCTGAGGTTCTTAAAACAAGAGCCACAACCAGCCTTACCCCATGGGCTGAAATGCACAGCTCTTTTCCTTATTTCTGAAAGGAAGCAGCCTAAAGGCTTGCTGGCACCAGGCTTATGGTTTAGCCTCTCCTGATACATCCACATAATGAATTAATCTCTCTATGCCTCAGTCTTGCCTCAGTTTCCCTTAGATACCTGTCACATCAGCTCTGCACAGCCTGTGCCTTTGAAGATGCACCCTGTCACCCTGAAGCCATCATCACCAGTTCTGTTTCCATGCCCAACTCAGGAACCTATTCCCATACACAGCCTCTAGCAGCATCTTGACTGCAGCAGGCAGCAAAAGCAAGTCTGGACCCAGGATGTCAATGATGTATTTCACACCCCAAACGTGTATAGCACCACAAAGCTATTCAATAACATGTTTATAAACTCTTTCCCATATTTTTTTAATTTGCCAGGCTTATATGCCCAGTGGGGCAGCAGGTTAATGAGCAGATGGGAGGTTGAGTTATTCTTAGCCAAAAGGCAGACATTAAAGACCAGATGGAGAAATCCAGCCAGGGAGGCTGTTTTGAAGGACTGCCTTCCCCTGAAGTTCATTACCACAGACTCCTCTCCAGGTGTTAAACACAGTCTGATAACCAAAGTCTGCTTCTAACTGAGGTTTTCTTGCACTCCTTCCACAGCTCATCCAGCAGCAGAGAAGTCCCAAACCCAGAACAAAAACTGTGAACATGCACTCAGACTCTCTCTGGTCCAGGCCCCCGGTCTTCCTGCACTTCGGCCAGATTCCACCTCTCCATCTCTTTGGTCCAGCTTGCAGGGCCCCTTTTTGTGGCTCCAATCCCACAGAAAGGGTTCATTACTTGGGTAAGTACTTGTGTTACTCACAGCTGTTTAAACCAATGCAAGAAAGCCAACTTTACTGGCTGTATGAAAAGGAGTGTGACCAGCAGGTTGTTGAAGGAGGTGATCCTGCCCTTCTACTCTGCTCTCATGAGACCTCACCTGCAGTATTGTGTGCAGTTCTGGT
>JBAFWW010018604.1:23207-37624 GCA_036873685.1 Agapornis canus
GGGGGGGGGGGGGGGGGGGGGGGGAGGGAGGGGGGGGGGAGGAGGAAGATTCCACCTTTAACATTGTTTTAATTGCACCATAATGATTTTTTAACAGACGTCATGGTATGTAGCTTAGCATCTGTTTTAAAGTAAACAAACAGCTGAAAAAGAATTTAAAATTGCTCTGCAAGAAGATTTTGTCCATGGTAAGTATTTAATAGTGTTTCTCCCAGAGACTTTGCCCTAAAGATACCCCTGCTATAATACAAAAAATAATATATAAAACAGGCTCAACTACTCTGTGTCAACAAGACTATCAAAGCAAGTATTCTTGTTATTGATTTACTAATGTGAATGTGGGGGTTTAAAATGTCCTTTCTCTTAAAAAGGAGGGAACTTATAGCCATCAAAATTGAGGTACTAACACTATAAGGTACACTTAAATTTAATGACAGCTAAAACATTAAATGTCTGTGGAATAGGGTAAAATCGTTTAATTTTCCTATAATTTTCTAGAGTTTGGATCTACTTTCTTCCCCAAGGCATACAAAACTGCCATCCGACTTTGTTTCTGGTACAACTTCTCATGAGCTGGGGAGCCTTCTAGATGAACTGGCAACCTGGACAAGTCATGACATCAATGGCACAGGCAGTAGCAAAGGGAAGGTGTCATTTCAAAGAAAAGTCTTTGATGTAAAAGCCTTTTCTTATCCTCTTATCTAACCCTTGCCTTCCCATAGCCATGTCTCATATTGTTCTGTCACTTCAGTATGTCAAGGTCTCTGTTACTACAGCTCTAGGTTATCCAGCAGATGTTGCTGTAAACTGGTACAGCATGGACAATGGCAGTTTAGTTCATCCTTTAATAATGCTAATACAGAATTGCTTACAGATGTATCACTTATGAAGGTATCTAAAGTAAGGAGCTGAGACTTTGTACGAGTTCAAATAATTTTTCAAGTCAATAACTTTACAGGCAAATTTAGATAACGTCAGATGAACTTCAGCTCCTAACTTAGATAAGATGACAGTAAGTCTGCTATTGTAAGTAAAGGAGGTTTAGGTCTTTATGATTTAAAAGCAAATTATGGATGCAAAGAGATATTCCTGAGTCTTCAGGAGATTATTCGGTAACAATGTTTTGCTGATATGAGTCTCAACAGATTGGGATTTTTTTTGTTTGTAAGAGCAAGAGAGGTTATGACTGCTGCCATGTAGCTCAACAGGCTCCTCAATATCTCTGAAGAAATGGTCCTTCCCAAGCCAGGTAACAGTTGTCTATGTAATCTATCCAAAACCACTTGTAGGGCTAGTTTCTCTGTTATTAATCCCAGAAAGATGTCAGGCTGTAGTATGGCTGTAATATCCTTTAGGGCAGCATTGTTTATTTTTTACACCCATTCAAACAGTAATAAGATGAGTAATTAATAATAGTATTAGCAGGGGTGCCAAAGGCCATGACTTGCCTTTGTTATGCACTGTGTTACGTATCTGAACTGCTCTGTTATTTCAAATACCTTACACAATGTTAACCTTATCTGCCAGCAAGCCTCTGTTACTCTTTGAACTAAAAGTGGATAGGAGTAATTTCTGAGATGTGTGTGATTCCATAGTGTTGGGTTACACTTAGGAAAAAATGAAATTTCAAATACATGTTTGTAAAACATACATTAAACAGTACAAGTTTAAAATACCAGTTCTGCTACTAAGTCAGTGGGAGGCTCTGGTTTACTGCTACATTAGCTCTTACAAAATTGTTTGGCATTTATATCTTTGTATTTTACAAGTTTACTCCGAAAAAAGCTAGTGAAACAAAACATAAGTCTACCCTCCCCCTGAAAGTCACTTTTATGTTTCTCCTTTTTTAACATGGCAAAGTGGTTGTAAAATGTACTCTTGATTCTTAAATAAAACAGCATGTAAGTAGGATAGGTATGGGAAGTGGGCCTCTTTCTCGAATTTTTATAGACCGCACAGGACCTCAAACAGCAACACTGATGCTGAATGTAGAATTTTTTATTTCTATTTTTAAGGATTTGCACAGGGTGGTTCATATTACCAGGAGATAAAAGAGAAAGAAAGAACAGATATTTATAAGTAATTGTGAACTTAAGAAGGACTATTAATAATCAAGATGCAAAATGAAGTTCAGTTGTAATACAGTTCAGGAAGAAATGGGTGATTTCAGAATAGCTATTCAGATTCCTGTCAAACTTAACAGGGAACTGGACTGCCATTATAAGCAGAATAGGACAGACCATATAATTCGACATCTGGGATCCAGGAAGACCCCCAGTCGTGGGTGCTATTGAAATTCAAAACCAAAAAAGTGTGTGAGGGGGAACCCTGAAATAGCCGCAATTGTGATGCCTGCCTTGCTTATGATTAAGCCTGATTAAAAATGCAAAAACTACATTTCATTGTAAAAAACAGTGAACTGGAAGAGGGGAAAGAAAAGGCTTTAGGATTTAATTTTGTAATTTTTAAATCCTAGGATTAAATGTGGAAAGGAATAGAGCTGCAGCATTTTGGGGATTGAGTTTTTTGTTTAAGACTGCAATTGTGTGCTCTTTTTTTCCAAGGTAAGCGAATGTTAAGTACACTGAGATACTATTGCTTCGTGCTTCCATGCTAATAAGGCGTGCTTCCCACAGTGTCTGACAGAAAGGATGAATACCATGCAGTGCTAATGGTTAATTTGTAGTGGCATGTGTGTTCCTTGAATGTTTGTGAAGTTTCATGATTCACCATCACACAATTGAATCGCTCCTTTTTTTAAGATATAGTGATATGTAATGAGATGAAGCAATGCTGACAGGGTTTTTGAAAGATACATTGTCCTTCATAGTCTACTCAGTTTATAATAATAATACCCCTTAAATTTGTTAATTTCTCACGATTTGGCATATAGAGTGAGTCCTCATCAAATAATTTCAGTATTGACCATGGTTTAAAATGTTAATTACTGTGGAATCTGCCACAGATAGTGTCAAACCACAGTGATCCTAATCTACGTCATGGATTTGAAACTCCTTTGGGAAGCTCATATTTAGAATTACTGCTGAGTGAACATGACTGCTAGGATTACACAGGCCATGGACAGTGAAGAAAAGCAGTAATGCTCCTTCTGACTAGAAAGTAAACAATAGGGTGATTGTCTGCTTACACTTTGGGGCTAAACAGCCCAACTGCTGAGAAGCTCTAGGTAAAAAACTGCTATCAGCAAGGAGTCTTGATGTTTTCTTCGTGGAGCTAGATGTTGTCAAGGATTCAGCTGAGCCACCCTAGTGAGTGTACAGGAAGCAAAACAGGATATTCTTGTATAGGCTCTGTTTTGTGTAATTATGCAACACTTGAACTCTTGTGTATATTCCAGAATGGGTAACACACCTCTAAAAGGAACAGGGAGCCATCAGCAGCAACTAGTGAGTGAAATATTCTTATGAAAAGTGCTCTTGATTGAAATCAGTGTGTTTACATTTTCAGTTATCTTTGGTAAGGATTACTCCACCTTAGTGCACCCTCAAAATTAAGAAATTATTTTCACCCGGTTTCATTTCCTGTGTTTGTTTCTTTTAACAAGCAATCTAAATAATTTCAGCTGTCTCTTGAAAAGGAACAATAAGGGAAATGATCAGGGAAATGTCACTTCATCAAATATCCTCAAATATTTCTCAGGAATATGCTGGATTTGATGAAACACAGACAAATTCCCTGAGAGGTAGCTGAGGATTTTGCTGCATTTAAGCAAGGGCTCTTTTTGTGCCCAGTGAATCTCAGATTTATACTGGGGTGCTTGGATCATGAAATCCTGGCACCAGGCATTTTGGGCACACTAGGTTTCTATGTGTAATACCAGGAGCCAAAAAACACTGCGAGCTCCGACTGGGTGTACATGTGTGCGCACGTGTGTATCTACATAAGTATACTATCTGCATAAGTAGTATGCTGGTTTTATTTAAATGATCTGTTTCAAATAGAGTCCCTTTTGTTCTGTTTCTCTAAATAAAAAACACATGTTAACTTTTGAATAATTTCTGGTTTTAATAGCCTGAATCCTGCCATGTCCTGTTTCTACCACAGATAGTAATAAGACTACTCTTATGAGTAAGAATTAGGGTTAAATATTGGAGCTAAATTTTGTTTTCAGCAATACCTTTTTTTTTTTTCCTCTTTTTGTGCCTTTTTGTGTGTATGAATGTGTATGGCAGTTATATTTCCGAAAGAAAAGCCTTTGGCTAAACCATTCGTTGCCTGGATTTTTGCACAGGATTTTTTTTTCCATCCTGGTGTAAGAACAGAAATCTTCCAGAAAAAGAGGAGAACAAAAGCATATCCTTCATTTAAGTAATAGAAGTAATGTTGCGAAAACAAGGAAACTCTAACTAATCTGTACACACAAACCCAAATCCTACTGTGAGAAGAAGCTGAAGCAATGAATGTTAACCAGGTTGAAAGAGTGTAAATGAAGGCAGAATATGGCAAATTATTTCTAATTTTTTCTAGTTTAGCTGATGCCTGATAGCCTGCCTTAATCTGTGCTCAGGACTGTGTCAGTCTGAAATGTAAAATCAGAGGGGAAACTCAGCTTTAGTTCTTGTATTTTCCTTTTGTTAGCAGTTTGCGCAGGGGACTGTAATGTGCCCTTTTGCATCATTTTTATTAATTTATGAGGAGAAAGGCACTGCATTTAATATTTGCATATAAGGAAATTAAATGGGTAATAATACAATGAGCAGAAGAGGCACAAAATACAAATATCTGCCTTCTCCATAGTTTCAGTATTGGTTTAAGAGTGAGGTTTTGTAGGACTGTTAAGCAGTATCACCTACTTTGTCTTGATGTCTTTTAATTCCAAACAAAAATATCTTCAGAAAAAAATATTATTTTTTTTTTTTCATTTAGAGAGTGAAATATTTTTTACTGGGGTGTCAGACAAGTGCCAGTTTCAGCACAAGGGAAGAAGTAGGACCACATGGCTGGGAACAAAGCAGGGGAGTGAGGCTGCCTCCCCAATCAGCAGCAAGCTGTCAAACTGGCTCAACTGTTGTGTGAAATCTCAGCCTAAAAGGATTTAGACAAGAAATCTTTCTTTTTTAACTGTGCTTTTAGCTTAAAAAGTAACAGTTTTGTTAAATTGAGAAAACAGAGCAATTTTAAAAACAGTGTTTTGCAGATTCCCCAGTGAAGAAATGCATAAGCACTCTTTTGATGGCAATAAAGTGAGGTTGTTACTTTTTTAATTGAATTTTGTTTTTTTCCCCTCTGTATAATATGTTTTTGAGGATTTTTTTTTTCCCCACTTACATAGTTGTCCTTTCTGTACTTTTTTTTCAGATTTTGTTTGGTTTTCCTCCCTCATTTCTATCCATAATTAAGATTCAGGTTGCTCCTTTATTTGCTTATTCTCTATGCTTTCACTGTAGTCATCAACTCTCTATATCTTAGTGCAAACTTTGTATTATTTCAGAATTTTATATTTCTTGATGCTCTTGGCCTTATATGCATGTTATTTGATGCCTCTTTCAAGGAGTCTTGACTTGGTGTTTATTTGACATTTTCTAAAGAAGCACAAGCTTAAAACTGCTTGGGAGGTATGATCAGGAAAGAAGAAAAATTATAAAAAATATAAATACAAAAGTTTTTTTCTGCAATAGTATTGAGGTATTCTCATGATTCTTTGTAGCTTGGCATATCATTTTTGAGTGCTTTAGATACCATATTCTAGGTTTCAAAGATGTATTACTTTGAGGAGTTGGGCTAGGGGAGTTGGGGGTGGGGGTCACAGTCTCTGTCAAATTTACTGCAGAGGCATAATAGGAAGTCATCTGAACAAAGTCTTAATTTGTTTTCAATTAAGCACAGCAGCCTGAGATACAGTGTAGGTTACAGTGAAGTCTATAGGTTAATAACTTTTTAAAAGCTTACACTACCCCTTTCCCAAAGGTCTCTGGAAGAAGTATCCTGATTTATATCCAACTTTTAGAATCGTTGTCACTTCTTGGGGTGCCCATTCATTATTCCCAATGTCACTCCTATGTCAGCAACCTCTCTGAGCATTACCACTGCAGGTTCCCACCAGTAGGTGTGGTGGACAAAGTAATTTCAAAAGGTTAATCAGCAGCATTCATTAATAACTAGGTAACAGTATCCAGCCTGCAGGCTACTAGTTGTTGGCAACTCATTCGCATGGTGCAAAGCTTTGTAGTTTTTGTTCAACTGGTTGAGTGCCTTGTTGCCAGGCATGTTGAGCAATAGTATTCATTGAATAGCTTCACTGCTGGCACCTCAGATACTTCCTCAGACTTCCCATCTCCATGCAGAACTTGCTTGAAGGCATTTGGTATTTTAAGCAAGAGCAGAATACCCCTCCTAAGGATCCTGATTAGCTTCCTTGGAATGCTTCCATTTGTGTTGGTGTCCAGCCTTGCTAGACTGAAATGCAGGAAAATTGGCCTGATTGTTGATAGTTTTTTGATACTTCCAATGGCTCCCTTTCATGTGATTAGAAACACGGATAAAACCCTCCTACAGCTCACCGAAAAAGACATGTAGAAGACATCAGTGTACAAAAACGCAAAAATAATCTACAGTATGCATTTCTGCAGCACAGCAAATCTCCCTCTTAACAGTGTTACCATCACACACATATGGGTGAATGAAGCAACATGAAGACACAGTAAATAAGTGAGGACTTTGCATCAGGCTAATCACTAGGTACACAAAATACATTGCTTAGCCTGGGTTAATGGCTGAGATAGTGTCCTATTACATTGCTGACTAATGTACTTTTCAGACAGAAGTTCGTACTGTAGACTTGGCCTCAGGTTTTACTATGTTAATACCTGTCAAAAGGTGCCAGTTCTTCATATGTCTTTGTATATTCATTACATTTTTGCAGGGTAGACAAGGTATTAATTTTCTAGCTGCATTCTGTATTAAGATACAAAGCAAAACAAACAATAAAAAAATCACAAACTTGCTGTATTTGGAAGGTAAAAATGCATCTGAAGAACAACAAAAACTGAGTGGGGTTTTGGAGTTGTTTTTTTTTTCTTTTTTTAGGCCACATAATTACAAAAATAATATTTGAATTAGCTCTTAGGATTTTTAGCCTTAGTGTATCAGACTGATATTTGTCAAACAGGCTTATGGGTCACTCCAAGTGATTTTAGCAACTCCAGTGGGGCTAGTTATCGTGTGAATTATTACTCAGCGTGAGTAAGGAGATCAGAATTAAGCCCAGATATGGTCAGAAGGAAAGAGGGTTTTGTCTGATTTGTCTATGATAGATCTGCCCTGCTGCTAACTCCCTGGTCTTTCATTTAGTTTCTTTTTAGAGACTTTTGTTAAGACTTCCAAGGAGTCCTGAGAGGACAATTGAGCTTTTATGGGTTTTTTTGCGAAAGCAGGGAGAAACAATCAAGTTCCTGGCTTTCTGGTAGTGTTGATTTATTTTCTGTTCATCCTGCAAATATTTTTTTTATTAATTTTTTTTAAAGTAATATAAGTTGGGCTTTGAGGGATCAAGACAGGGAGCTTTGAGGTTAATTTGCAGATAAGGATTTCCCAAGTATACAACAACATTATGATCAGCTCTTACAGCAGGGAGGGTTACAGCTTCTGTTTTCTGAGAGAACGGACTTCCATTTGAGCTTGTCCCTGTTCAGAAAAGCTTAGCAAATAAAGAAATCAGACTGCCTCTCATGAGATGCTGAAAAAGTGAAACAAAGTGGTTTAGACTCTGAAGTTAGTGGGCCACTTGCTGGGCTCAGTGGTGTGAAATGACTCATCTGACTACCTGAAGGCTTCCCCTCAGGCAGCCTCAGGGTCCAGCTTCCCCTTTGCAGAAGGAAAGGAGCCTGGCTAAGCCCCTGCTGCCCCCAGCTGTGCCTGTGGGTGAGCCCCGAGGACCAGTGTACAGCAGGCTGGGGCCTTACCATCTCACTTCCCTCTCAGGGGACCCCAGTTCTGGCTATGGGAATAGCTTTTTGCCAGGAACTGTTTCTTACTCTCTCACCCTTTCTAGTGCCCTTATTAAGCAGTTACAGCAAAACAGGGGATATGTGTGTGTGCTGCAAGATAGCCAAAAGAATTTATAACCTTTGGAGCCAATGGGACTAAGTTTGGTCAGGATCATGCCCTTAGTTAGCGTCCTGCAGCAAAAAGGCCTAGAGTTTAGTAAGGAAACTCTCTCAGGGATTTATAGTATTGATGACTGTAACCAAGCCTGGCAGCCCTTGGATTGTACAGCTCTCTCTGGGCCTAATCAAAGGCCATTGACGTAAACTAAAACATTTGACTTCAGAGAGCTGTGGATCAAACTCTGCATCTACACTGACTGAATGTGCCCTCCCCTCAGACACAACCTCACTTTAAATTCTTTTCTTCTGACAGGCCTGTAGCCTTATTCCTCTCTGTTAAGCTGAGAGGGCATTTCATGGCTTTCTAAGATGCTCAGAAGTTTCTTTTCCCTTCTCACAGTGCAGTTTCTCATTATACTTAATTCAGTGTAACTGCTGGCTGACACCAGAAGTCCTATCCCTGTTTTTATGATGTCAGGTTTAGAGATCATATGATCTTGGCAGGATGACTTGTCAGAAAGTTAACCCAATCCAACATGTGTCTCCCCCTGACACCCCTCCCCCCCAAAAAAAGAAGCTAATGTCCTTTCAGCAGTTTTCCACATTTGCCATGGATTAGTGTAACGTAACTCTGTGCCATGAGTCTCAAAAACTCTGCCAGGGGCATTACATAAAAGCAAAGTTAATTTGGATTAAGGCAGAGAACCCAGACAAAGAAACATTAAGAATTCAAATGAAAATGATATGAAAAGTATTATTACCAGCATACAAGGCCTGGTCCAGATGTATTAATTAGATACTGATCCAAAGATAATGGTTAAGATGGTTATTACAAGTGTGAAAACTATCTTTAAGGTATGTTATTATACTTATTATGATTCTCCCTTTTTTTTTCTTTCCCATCAGCCCAGTTAGCTGGCAGTGAACCTTTAGCATCTTGCTGAAAGGAGCTTGTTCTTGATTCTTAGCCAAGTGTCCCTGGGCCACTTCAGATAAAAAGTCACAGCAAACAGGGGAATGTCCCTCCATTCATTCCTCTTTCTCCTGCACACCTTGGTATTTCCCTTCAAGCCCAGTTATTCAGTCTTTGTTAGTGAGCGTCTTTCACCAAGTTCTTTTGCCCAGACTTTGGTGCATAAATAGCTTCAGATTTACATGATTACCTTATTTTTCTTTTTTTTTAGTTCACTTCAGATATACTCATTTTAATTTCTTTCTTCTAATTTAGATGGTATAAATGTCATCTACTCACATATTATTCCCATTTCAAAGTATACCCTTGAACCTCACTTAAAGGCTTGAACTCTTAATTTAAGTATGCATGTTTCAAAAATAAAAACTCATAAAAAGACTACAATATCTATTATAAGCTTCCAACTTTCAATACTTTCAACACTTTCAACATGTCTTCCTACCCCCATTGGTAGTCTAACCAAATGTTCTCAGTTTCCCTTAACACAGTAATGAGGAATTCTCCCTATGTGTCCTCTCTTCTCCATGATTTGAAAATTAAAGCTCTGTCTTTAAGTACAAGATGTGCAGCATATCTTTCTGAAAGATAAAGTTCATATCAGATTCAAGCTACCCAGCTGTTTCAGAGTTCTGCTTTTATGTCAGGTTTTTGGATTTCATGAGGTTGGAAGCAGACTTGCATATGAAAATTCATAGTAATTTTACCTTTTAGTGATACTCATTAGCAAAAGTATTGCTCCTTTATTTTTCAGCCTGATTTATTATTTCATATGTTTTAATTTGTGAATGTATTTAAATTCTTATTGCAAAATCACTCAGGAAAAAAAAAAAAAGGTTTCTTAGAAGAGAACAAATGGAAGAACAGTTATTTTTTTTTAAATTTGGAGCTGCATGATTCTTGTGCACTCATGGCTCTGAAATTGTCAAGTCTGCAGTGAAATATGTAACATGAGCAGTAGGAAAAGGTATCAACTCTCATGACAGAAAAACTTTCCATCACTCTTCCTTGAGAGTTAGTTATTCCTTTGTCTTAATTTATTCAGTAAATCTATTACAAATAAGGATTTTCTAGCAATATGCTGTTTAAATATTACATTGGAAGACTTAGGACATCAGAGAAATCTCTAGCTGGCTTATAAAGGAAGGGAAAATGTAAAAATGTTTCCTTCTTTGTCTTTATATTTCTGCTTTTGGAAATTGCTGTACCAATATAATAATCCCATGAATTACTCCTCCAGCTGGAACCTCCACAAAATAAAAAACTTCAGGGAAATACCAAGGCTGGAAAGAACAGGATGAGAAACACATGGTTTGCAGAAGGTCGTCTATATTTTCTTCCTCTTCCATTGTCATGCTCACTGACTGCCCTTACAGAAGAAAGTCTTTATATAGAAGAACAAGTCTTCCAAAGATTTAATTTTGTCTGTACCACCAGAGAAGAAAATTTTGTAGGGTTGGGTTCAGATGTAAGCTCAATAGGCCTGGCAGCATTTTCACTATTTGCTGCAGACTGGGATTAGGAACTTTAACTTTGAACTTGTGTTGTCTCAAGCTCTTGAGAAGTCCCCAGTCTCTCACATCTTTCCTGTTGATGCCTTTTCTCAGAAACTGGGGAGATGTAAATAAGTGAATAGATGCTGTTGCAGAAGAGAAAGAAGGTGGGGCTGAGGATGAGGCCTGTGCTTTTCAGGAGGAAAACATCTATGAAGGGGAGAGAAATGGAGGAAAGAACACCTTGTTTTGAGAGGTTTGAGAAAAACATCTTCTACTGGTAAGATGAAGAAGATAGGGGAAACACTTGTCCCTAAATACCCCCACAGCCCCTTGCCTTTCCTAGGAGAACTTTAACCACTTTGACTGAATCATGCCATCTGTACATAGTGATCTTCTCAAGATCAAAAATCCCAGGGGTCCTGCCATGCCAACACCACTCACTTGAATTTTTGGCTATATTACCAAGGACAGACTTGAACTGATGGCTTCTCTATCACATGCAAAGTAGGCCAAAACATGCCATCTCATAAAATCCAACACATCTCTGGGCTATGGTTTTGGCCTGAAAAACTTACGACCTAGGTTCAGCTTTATGTTCTGCCAAATTCTGTGTGAAATTTCTGGTCAGAATAGGCAAACTTCACTACATCTCAAAGCAAACACTTTAATACTGTTTTGTTTTTACAAACCTTTGAAAGGCTTTTTATGAGCTCAAGGCAGGGCAACAGCAGGTTTCAAAACCACAGTGTTTCTACAGAAAAGATTTTTTTATCTTCCCATCAGTTCTAATTACATGGCTTCTCTCAAAACAGGTGCTTTCCTTCTCAGAAGCCATGTTAGTGGCTAAAGATGTGGAAATTAAGTTGCCCGAAGAGCCACTTCTATTGCTGAAAAGCTCAGATTCACTTGCAGTAATTTCTACCTGATATTCCTTTGTGAATAAATAAGGAAAGGAGGCATCTTGCATGCTAAAAGCTTTTCTAGATCTCCTTATTTACAGAGATATAGAATTAGCATAGCATTTGCCTTTCTCTGTAATAAAAAATTAAGCTAGAAGATTTGCAAGTTGTCTTGATTTTTCTCATTTTTATAGGAAAGAATTCTTAGGACTCATTCTGTGAGCGTAAATTTCACTTTTAAGTGCAGTTGAGAGCCCATTATGAGGTTTCCCAGGGTATTTTGCTCTCCTTACCTGATTCCACCGGGTCTTTTGAATCCATGTATTACATTCATAGCTTCTAAAAATCCTTCCTTTGAAAGTTTGCTTTGGGTTTCCTTTTCCTTTTAATATACTAAAGTTGTTTTTTTAATTACTGTTATGTTAGCATGTATGATCTGTGAACAAAAAGCCCTATCAATTTATCGTTTCTATTTGCAATTTGATTCCGAGATGTCTGTTCCCAAAGCTGCTCTGAATTTTTTCCCTTAAGACAAACAGCATTTTCTCTTCAGCAATGGAAAAAAGTACTACACTCTTATCCAAAATGAGATATTCCCAGGAGAAATACTGCCTTGTATTAGAACACTGCATTTTATCATCTTGAAAGACAGGCATCCAGTCTCTCTTCCAGCTTCTATTCTAAAAAGATAAGCTTCAGGACTTAGTCACGGGGCTGGATTTCCTATTGTCCTAAACCCTATGTAGTCCTTCACATGAGGGTAAGATGGTTATAAAATGCTACCATGGTTAGATTTTATTGGTCTGAATATAAGGTGAGGTTATAAAAGACTGGGGCAAGAAAGGGTGTGGGAGAAGGAGGGAGGAAATCCTACTTGCTATGTATCTGTGTTGAACATGCAGCCTGTAACCATCTCTTCTGTTCCATGCTTCCTACATACAGACACACACCAGCAGCACTGAATTTTAGGTGGGAGAAGTAGGAAAATATAACTCAGACATGCACTCAGAAGCACATCAGATCTAATGCTTCCTTTCTGAGAATTGACATGCCAGGCAGTCGATCAGCAAGGCAGGTAGGCTTTGGGCTTCCTATGGGACAAACTTGGTATGGGGAGGGTGACAGGGGAGCAGTGCCTAACATTTACTTTCTTTAATAGGAATTGTTTCTCCTTACTTCTTCAAAGTAAGGGAGACTTCTTATTTCTAGCTAATGCAAAGGGTGCAGGCAGTAAAAGGTAAGGTGCTACTTCTAAAGGGAAAGATGGTCCCCAGTTTCTAAGAGAATGAGCACAGTAAAATCATTGTGTTCTATTTCCTAAAGATCTGTTCACACACAGTTTTTAAGAAAGTAATTGTGTGCCTACAGCAGACTTATGTGACCATAATCTTTTGCAAATTCTAAAGCCGATATGTTTAAGCTGCAGACCTATATATTTCAATCACACTATCTTTTGCTAAAATGGACTAAACTTTCCTCCACTATATGAACAGATAAAAAATACTGTGCCTTTCCTTTGTAATTAAATCCTGCCTAAAACTGTGAAATAATACAGTGAAATAGATCTCTGTATTCTTGAATCATTAAAAAAAAAAATAGTGTAAAAGTCCTCTATGGGCCTGTAAATTTAATGCTGACATGACTCTTTTATATATAGCTCATTCACAATAAAGACACATAAAAGAAACAGCTCCTTTTCTGTGTTGCAGATATTTGAAAAACATAATTTTAAAATAACCTTTAATCCTTGAGGAAATTTCTTTCTAACATGTTTTAAGCATTTAGATTTTTAATTAAACTATTACAGGCCAAAGTATTAAGGGAAGCTGTTAAACCTTAAACTTTCCTGTCTTACTCATACTTTGAAAATAGACAATTTCTAAATAAGTGACCATTGCCAACCTGAGCCAGAGGGCAGCATTCACCACCTTATGATACATTCCAAATCCTGATGAATCTTAGATACTTTTTAATTCCTATTTTTCTGTACAATACTAATAAATGTTTTAAAAAATGGATTGCCTCATTCAGCTTATTGCAGGATTGTTAAGTGAATAAATGACATTGCCATTAGCATTCAGTTATAAATACATTTGAATTTTAAACTGAACATATGCTGCTTCTCTGCTTGAAACTAGCAGCTTTTGCTTTCAAAAGCCATGCCACAGACCCGGGCATGCCATAATAATGGTAATACTTAGCATTGAGGATGTCAAAGCTCTGTAAAGAGGATACTATCAATATCTCAATCTGATCCATTAGATACAGATATTGAAAAGTTTCTTACTTGAGGCTGCAGTGTTCACACCTGATACAAGAATAGAGCCCCTGTAATTTAGCTGTGAGCTTGATTTAGTTTCTCATTTACTACTCTGGCTATCAATTCCAAAATAAGCTTTTATTCATATGTTTGGGTTTTGCTGTGATGCTGTTATTTTCCTTTTTTCTCCTTTGATAATATTAAAGTTCTGTGTCAGTTTAGATTCAAATTCTTGGAGCCAATTTAGGCTGGAGAATTCCTTGAGTACTTGGTTATTAATAACTTTGGTTTCATGCTCCCCTCCCCTATAATCCTTACATAATAATTTTTTCTAATAAAATATTTTTGATCAGATCAGAAATGTATGAAAGAAATAAAAACATTTATTGGCTCCCAGACACATGCAAATAACTTATTATTTAAGACAAAACCACAGATAAGAGAAACATGTTTTTTTTAAAAAAATAATAAAAATTAGGAATTAAACACTTGTCTGCTTCATTTGGCAAAGAATAAGTCTGGGACTGTTATCAAACACCAGGAGTGAGTAGAGGAGAAAGTAAAAGATGGAGGTGGATTGATAGATTATGTAGGGGTGGGCATGCTGTGCACTTTCAGTTAAACCTGTGGAGCAATGAGTTTAGCTGCAAAAGAGTTTGACTGCAGAGCCAAATCATAGAATCATAGAATAGTTAGGGTTGGAAAGGATCTTAAGATCATCTAGTT
>JBAFWW010018609.1:0-17129 GCA_036873685.1 Agapornis canus
CATTACCACCCCCCCCACCCCCCCCTTTCTTCTGCTTGCTGCTGCAAGCTAATTTGCTCCTTACCCTCTTTCTCAACCTGCCTGAGAAGGTGCTAATTAGTGCCATGCAGGAGCCTGTGTGGCACTCAGTGCCTGGCTGAACCAGACCCCCAAGTCCACTTCCACCAGCCCATCATAAATCACTGTCACCTGTTCCCGACAGCTCCTCTCCAACCTGGGCTTTGCTCCCTTTCACTCCTGTTAAACGCCCATGACCACAGAGGCAGAGATGAACAGTGTCTGACTTTGCCATCTCTCCCTCTCATTCTCCTCCTCCCTCTATTGATTTATCTCGGTGGAATTTTTATGACTGCAGCACACCCTCCCTCTGCTGCCCTTCCTGCTGGTTCAGAGCCGACTCCTCAAACCATGCTGCTAAAATAGATGCTGTGCTCTTAATGCGCTCCCTTGGACAGCTTGTCCTGCTGGGGCAGGCAGGGCAGGGCAACGCATGACTCCCCACTTCACTTTCCTCCCCCTCGCTCCATTGTCAGCCAACCGGCGATGAGTGATTGGTACCCAAAACGTCCCTTGCATAGGAATGAGATCACAAGAAAAGGACATTTGCCATCAGGCGGCTGAGTCTCTCTCTGGGCTGATCCTTCACTCTGGTTAGACACAGGGATGAGCAAAGGTGACAGGGATGAGGTCCTCACATATCTCTAAATGGGGATGTTCAAAGTGATGGCATTGCCCCTGCAGTTAATTCAAAACAGACATGAGGAGACTGAGCAAGGATAGTAGGAGCCCCCAAAGCCAAGCACACAAGCATAGCCACTGCCCCACTGCAGGAGGTGGGAAGAGCCCATTCCAGCATCTGAGTGCTCTGGATTGCACTAGGTATTGCTTGGATGTAGGGTATAAGATGATGAAGGCATGGATGGGGCTGTGAAACACTGCAATAGAGCCCACAGACAGGCAAATCAGCATTGGCACAGCAGGGACAAGATGGGGTAATGGCAGCCCAAGAAAATGATATATATGGGGAGGCCTGACTTTATTCTGTTTGGGGCTGTTTTCTTTTCCTTGCCAGCTTCCAGGTGTTGGGGCTAAAATAACATTTGATATATTCTCCTCCACCCCTGAAAACCCTGTTTGAGCCAGTATGAGCTAACATCACTCCTCCTAAGCAGTAGCTCTGGTGTAGAAGAAAGCAACCAAAAATGCAATTATAAGGCCATGTTAGATGCCACTATCAATTTCTAACTCCTGACTGGAGTCATTTGTGAGCGCTCGCTTCTGGGGTGGCTGCTCAGGTTAGATGCCCTGCTGGGAAGTTCAGCATTCAGCGCTGGGATAACCAGTGCTAATGTTTGGGGAGAGTGGAGGGTCAGCTATCCCAGGGTTTAGTATTTATTGTCAAGCAGAGATTTTCAGAAGGATGAGCATTAAAAAGCTCCTCTTGTGCCATTCATAGCCAGCCTTTGCAAAAGGTGTAGTGCACAAGTCATTCAGCCCTTCTGAAAAACCTGAGCTGTTATTGTCACTGTCCTGGTGTTTGATCTAATTTCAGAGGCTATTATTAGCACAGCTATTCATGAGGAAGAACTTAGTAGCTGAGCTGGCTCCCTTGCCTGTATGTGAGGAACCCATTGGGAAATGTTGGCATTTACAAATGTATTTTCATTCAGAATTATCTGAGGCAAGATTTATATAAGAATGCTCCAGCCTTTGGGAGCACTTTTACCCTTCCGGTTCTCTTTCCATCCCTGCTTGCATGTGGTGCCTGATTGCTGGCTGGGGTTAAACCAGACTTTAGCACTGCTCCCACCAGGTGAGGTTTGCACTGGTGCTGGGGAGACTTGCATGACTGTGGCTCTGCAGAGGGAACAAAGTGCTCAGACCTTTCTCTAAGTATCAATCTGATTCCACTTAGCTGTTGATATCTGATTAAAATAGGAGGTGTTTGCCCACGGGTTCCCTGTGGTCATGCTTCTGGATAGAGATCCCAATATGATGCAGCCCAAGTTGTCTTCTGGAAGTGCCTCCCACTCTTACTGACCTTACAAGAGTCCAGGCTGATCAAGGCTGAATAGCTGAAATTTGGCAGGATGCGCTCAGCCCCTGAAACTTGCATCCTGCACCCCTGTAGTTTCTGTCTGCCCCTGATTCATTCTCAAGCATCAGAAGGAGACTTCTCAATACCTCAATTTCCCCGTGTAGAAAAAGGTTATTGTAAAACACGCCTCCAACACTACTGTACCATCTGCTTGTCAGCACATGGAGGTTGTTAACTTCTCTGTCAAAGCACGGGTTTTTTTAAGGTTTTCAACCAGAAGGAGCTAACGAAATAAGAGGAATCACTCTTCAGTTAGGTCGCGCCATTTGGATCACACGTGGGGTAGCACACGCATGTTGGCATGCATGCAGTTTTACATCAAATTTCAATCACAGAATAATGAATCAAACTACCCATAAGGCAATCACTGCCTATCCTAAATACTATCATGATCTTAAGGTCCTTTCCAACCCTAACCATTCTGTGATTCTATGGGGGTTCATCCAGTTCTGGTGCTAGCTGTGCGGGTTCGTGCCCAGCTCAGCCTTTCAGCATGTCCCTGCTGGTCCCCTTGGTTACTGTCATCACACAGCACTGCTACACATCACTGCTCAGTCCTCGTTTTCCTCATGTGGGCAGCATGGATGCTGATGGAAACCCAATTCCAAAAAAAAAAGGCAAAATCTGAAAACACTTAATGGAAAAAACCTGTCCTGCAAAAGAGCATTTGTGGGAAATAAAGGGATGTGGAGCTGACGAGAATGTTTCATCTTGGAAGAAAAAAATAAAGCAACAACAAAAAGATTTTACTGCACTCACAAACCCTTTCATTTTTAAAGCCATAGTTTAAGTAAAAAGCCATGCAATTTCCATGTGAAAAGTCATTTCAAAGAAAGACCCCAAATTTTCCATCCAAAAGAAAATGAACAGGTTCAGAAATCAGCCTGTCACCAGCACAAGAGAGTTTGGAGCTGGCTAGTGTTCTCAGTGTGCTGCCCTAAGCCCTGCTCTGTGGGTCACCTCAGCCACTCTGCCCTAACCTTCACAGCCCCAGGGCACTCATTCCATTCCTGACATCCATATACAGCCAGAACATCCAGTCTAGCCCCAGTTCACTCCTCCCTCTGCCTCTTCTCTCACCTCTGTGTATGTGCACACATATTGAGAATCAACCAGTATTTCCAGTTAGATTTGGCCCCAGGAACTCTAGACTAATTTCTATCCTGGGTTCAGATGAGTAAGGGCTAGCCAGTTTCAGACTAACAGCTTAAACTCACAGTGTTAGCATGACACAGCCTGAAATTAGCTCTTTGTATTTGCAGGTTACCTTGTACACCAAAAACTGGAGCTGTGCACTACCACAAGCTTTTCAAATGGCTCAATGCATGTGCAATTCAGCTGACTCTTCTCAAGCATGCATTTAGTGGGATACAGAGGAATTGGTACCCTATTGGCTCCTCTCTTTCTATCTAGGAGCTTCTTCCTCTGTGTTCTGTAAGAGCTCAGCTTTCTGACAAACGCCCAAGAGAGAAGCAAACTCATGAGATGAAGATGTCTTAAATGTTTTCCTAAAATAGGACGAAATTAAGGATTTAAAGGCTTTCTTTACAGCTTCAGTTGTATTCAACAGCAACAAGAAAACCTCCAAATAGGACAGAATCTGGAAACAGGTTCCTCTGTTTTTCTCTGTTGGAGAGAGAGTTTGGAAAAATCCTAAATAACAGTGACAGGTTATGTCCTAGCCAGTCTCATTCTGGCTTTTATTGTTCTGATTTTGGTTTTATTCATATAGTCCCTTTCCTCTGCACTTCCAAGCAAATCCCTTGCTGCAGTACAGTAAAGCAGGTTGCTTTCCTCAGAAGCATGGCCAGCATTCCATGTGGGCTGATGTGAATCTTACGGATCTATGCTGTCAATCACAGAGCTAAGCAAAGGAAATATTACAGGCAAGCTCTTTGGGATGCTGCAGGTCAGTGAGACCTCAGGAGTTACTGGAAAAGATATACCCAGGAATGGGGTATATTTCAAGTGCTGATAGGAGGCTCCATGCAGCCCAAGGCAAGCCAGGAAGCTTCTCCTCCAGTCTCCCTTCTCTGCAATACAGGGGTCAGCCGAAGCATCCCCCCTTTAGACAGAACTGCATTCAACAACTCTATATCCCTGCACAGGTGAGCATTTTCCTCTCCATGGCATTCCACACATCCCTCCCAGCATGCAAATCTCTGGCAAACCCCTGGAGCTCCATGTCCCAGGGAACACACTCAGTAATAGCAGAAAGTCTGGAGACAGTCTCCAGGCTAAATAAATAAAGTAAATAAAATAACCTTGTTTTACAATACTCTTCAAATCTGATGCTTCACTCCTTGTCCCTACAGCTTGAGGGCAGGAACGTGCTTCTAGCGTGACATGTGCAAGCACTCTCCAAAGGCAGCAAGCAGAGAGGACATGTACTAACAGCATATGCTAGTGCCTGACACTGACCACTTCAGAGACCAGTCGGGCAGCGTCAAGCTTCTCCTATGAGTGAGATACCTCATTCATCCGTGTCCCTGCTCTGGGTTATCTCCCCAACACAAAGAGCAAAAGAATGAGGATCTAAGTTTCATTTTGTTTTGAAGGCTCTCCTCTATCTAAATCAGACCCCAGGCAGCTCTCTGGACATGATGCCAGAGTGGCTAGGGGAGCTCACAAGGACAAGAGGAGCAGAGCTCTGATGATCTGTGTTTTCAAGGTGACACACTGAACTTCCCATCTGTTTCACTTCTGCAGCAACATCGGCAGTGCTGTCCTTGTCTCAGTGTTTTTCACCTCTGCCCAGGGAATCTCAGCTGAAACAATGTTCTTTTTACAATACAAACTCGCCGTTAAAACCCATCACCATGTCCTGTGCTTGTGCCAGGAGCCTTCAAACAAGACTTGCTGTACATACTGCTCTGTCAACTGCAAAGTCTCCAATCACGGCTTGCTCACCTTTGGGGTCTGCAGGCAAGAACTGGACTGGGCTTTCAAAGCCAAGTGCTGGCTCCTGAAATCCCTACCTGCCCATTCCCACACACATCTGCTCATGCCTGATCCAATCCTGAGGTGGAGGCTGATTGCTATGGTGCCCTGGCACATGCAGCCTCTTCCTGTGAGCCCCAGGAGCACCTGACCTAGATGTGTGTGTTTCAGCAGCTGATTAACAGCTATTACCCAAAGGATCAAGGAAAGACCTTGAATGGAGACATGGCATCAGCCAGGCTCTTGTTTATAGAAGCACAGTCTGTCTGCACTGTCCCCAACAAAGTTATTACTAAGGCGGCAGAGGTGTAGGTACAGGATGTATACAGATGGGGCAGAATTAATTAAAAGGGAAGGTACTGAACACTTCAATGAAGTATTAGGCAAAGCACCACAGGGAAGGAGCCGCCTCCTTTTAGCTTAGCTTTTCACCACTCTCAGGACAAGACATGCCCTGGGTGGAAAGTCTGATGCAAACAAGGATGCAGCTCAGTTACCATGATCTCTATAAAATGCCTGTTCTGCTTGCAGAACAAAGCCACCCTTGTCCAAAGCCTTGTTTTCATGTCAAACCTTGCTGTTAAATGCTTAAACGCTCCCCATGATGTTGGGCTTGAAGCACCCTTGTGCTGAAAGAAGAGAGCAGTCAGGGAAAGAGAAGAGGTGAGGACAGAAGCACATAGGATAACTAGAAGTGAGTACATAGCACTCCAGGCAGGTGCTCTTGTTAATTTGTCCTTTAAGCTCATGGGGTGTTTGACAGGACAAAAAGAAGACAAACCTTGTCACCGCATGCATTAACCCCCAGGATTGCTCCTCCAGGACAGCTCGGCCAGCTTCAGATGAGAAGCTGGAATTTCTTTAATTGCATTTCCCATTCCCATGGCACTCACTGTGATTAAAATGAACCAGCATGAACAATCTAATACTGGCCAGGACAGGAAGAGCAGCTGCTGCAACTCCTCTTTACCAGTCAGAGGAAGGTAGGAGATCCCATGAACCCCAGTTTCCAGTCCTAAACATTCCAAGGAAGAGGTGTTTGCAATGGGCAGCTTGTTCCCATATAATTTCCCACCCCCATCCCACCTTCCTATGGGACTTTGCTTTGCCTAGTAAGGACATCTTCTCTTCAGGGCAGGGATTCACTCTCTCTATGGACTGAAAGGTGTCTAGTGGTCTCAGATGGATGCCAACTGTCTTATAAAGACAAAATCCTTTCCACTTGAGTCTCAGTGATGAAGAAATTGCTGTAGCAGTTGTGCTTTGAGGTCAAGACAGGAAGGAAAAGATGGCCAAGACAGGGAACTATCGGAGCTATGCTTTCTGCATGGATCAGAGCCAGAAGCTTCCTTTCAGTGCAGGAATTTTATGGTGTGGCAAAGCAGCAGAACCAGAGGGGTTAAGAATGGGCAAACAATGTCAGGCAGTGTCCCTCTGTCCCAGCAGGCTCCTACAGTGGCCAGTCACAGAGTATAAGGAGCAGGAAAATCACTACAGCCTTCTCCTAAATACATACCCTCCTCCATGAGGAGGAGATGAGGACAGAGTACTGTGCTCCACAGACTCTTTCAAGGAAACTTACTTCATGTTGTCTCTCATGCCCCCTTGCTGTGCTTGCCAGCTTTCCCTTCCTGCCCTGCCAGTTCCCTGATTTAGCTCCTTCTCCCCGCTTCATTTTGTTTTTCCTCTCAAGCCACCACAGAATCACAGCTGAGCCCTAATGAGATTTCAAGGGAGTACCAGGCTGAGGAAAGCAGCTGGGAGGAATGAATCAGGTTATAGAGAAAGAACAATTTCTTTCTGTCTCCCCTGCCGGGTATTTGAAGGCCAAAGCGAGCTGGACTGCAGTTACGGAAGGGACACCAGGCCAGCTGGTTCTCCTTTCCAGGCATACATCCACAAATCCCAAGGGTGATGGTCATTTGGAAGCCAGGACACCAGCCACCAGGCAAGCAGGACCCACAGGGTTCTGCTGCTCTGTGCTGCCTGCTTTCCATAGCAGCCGGTGGCTGCAAGAGAAGAACCTCCTCAGGAACTGGGGGGCCGGTATTCCCAGTCTCTGTTTCCAGCTCCCAACTGTTTTGTAGAGACCCAGCCTACTGCAGACGCCTCCTTTAAAACTCACTCACTCTACCTTCCCCAGGTCCCGTAGATGGCTTTAGGATGCGTTTGGATATAAGACATAAGGAATGCACAGGCAGAGCTTGCATAACCCAAAATCATACATAGAAAGAAACCAATTTTGGCTCTTGAGCTTAGTCCAAAGTTTCCGTGAGCTGGATAGATCATTCTCTGTTGCTCCTTGCCAAACCCCAGCACCTGGACCTGCCTTTGGCTTTTTGTGATAGCAGCAATGCTGAGGTATTTTCACCTCCCCTCCTGCTGCTCCAGTGGGAGAGGAGCAGTGTCTAAACAGCCCCAGCCGTGCTGCTGAACTGGAGTGAAGCTTGCAGTAAGCTGCATGCAGAGCTAACATCCAGTCATGAGCAGCTTGGCTTCACACAACAGCTTACTCCTCCCTTGTAGTGCAAACTGGGTGCTCGATATCCCATTCCCACTGCTTCCATCCCTGCCTTCTCTGCAGGGACCCTTTCTCCCCAAGCCTCCTGGTGACATTTACTCTCCAAATGCCTGTGGCACACTGCTCCAAGCCATGTCACCACTGTGGCTCTCTGTTGTGGCAGGGACAACCAGGGTCCGTTGTGCCTTCTCACAAGGCACAGATTCATGTGACAAAGTAAGGCTGCAAGCTCTGGACAGTCTACCAGTGCCAGATCATGAAAGGAAATAGTTGTCTTGAATATTACAGTTCTCTTTGCTTTCAGCTTTTCTTTTCAAGGAGCAAATGAAGAGAAGATCAGCTAGTTATCACCTCAACATAATCCTCCTACCTCTCCTTGTGGCTGTAAGAATAACCAACCTAACTCCCACAGCCTTTTCCCACTTCTCTACCCCACATGTCCTCACTACACTACTAAGGTGGCTTTGGGTTTCTGTGGAGGAGAATGGCAGACCAAGGGGCATAGGTCTGGCGTGGGAGGTGTAACAGGTACACTGGCAAAGCTGGAGGGAAACAGAAGCAGACTGGGGGGAAGTATCAGAAACAAGGCTGTAAGCATTTGTAAAGTCCCCACTCTGACCTCCCGTGTTCCCCACCACATGGAGACAAGGTGTTTCCCCACCCACACAAGTGTTTTGGTTCACACATCCCATGTGCATCTGTCTGTGGGTGAGCCACTATCACTGCCTGCAGTTCTCCTGTTGAGCAAAGCTGATCAGATAGTTGGAGCCATTTCCAGCTAACTGCAGGCCACAGCACAACCACAGGAATCCTCACAGCAAAGCCTTCTGGACATGAAGATGAGCAAGCAAGTCACATACCAAGGTCTCCAGCTACCATCACCTCCATGCTACCAGCGCGCAGCAAACCCAAAGCCCTGACCAGACCCAGTGCCCCATGCACTGATTTCCTTGGGGCTTTGAGGAGCTGTTGTATTGGGAATTGGTGGGGTCACTCTCAGCACTGCTGGCATGAAACAGCTGCAGCATCAGCAAACCCATAGTGGGAAGGATGGGTTGGTGCTGACCACTGTAAGGCAGATGATGTGATGATTTACCTAGCTACCCACTTGTTGCACCTAACATGTACCTCCTACCAGCACAACAGACAACAAGCTGAAGGCACAAAGGCGCAAAGGGAGTGCCTGGAGGCACAGGGGAGATGCAAGGGGTTGCAGGGAGGAGAGGAAAAGAGGTGCCTCAGCCTGGACAGCCCTGGTGCATGTGGAGGCTCCGACTGGCAGCATCACTGCTCCACTGCTGCTCGCTTGCAATTTGTATCATGGGCAATTAAACCCTTCCTGTGCACGGAGATGGGATGTAATAGTCTGAATATTCAGCCGTTAACATCAAGGCATGAAGAGGTCCTTGAAGCATATTGCCTCTGGTTACCCAGTGCCAGTGAGTTCTGAGAAATGGTCTCCATTTCACAACACGCTTCTAGCAGATTTCACATCAGCCTTTTACGGGAGATGCTGGTTGCAGGAAATAAAGAGAACTGATTTCTACTGGAAAGGAAAAAAAAGGAAGTTTTGTTGAAAATACATTAAAATTCTCCAAACCTAAAATGAATTTCCTCAAGCTCATCATTTCATTCAGACACATTTCTTCTTCTATAAGCTCACAAAGCATTTTGCTTTACCCTATCTCTTTGATTCGCTTCATTTTGACTTTTATTTTCAAATGCTCGTTTTCATGCTTTACTTATAGGATAGGATTTATCACCGCATGAAAAGCAAATCAAAACAATCTGATGATGCTAAACATAAATATTTTGATTGTCTCTAGACCCATTTTCCTGCAGAAATGTGGAAGAATTTTGGCTGTTTGTCTCAACTGGGAGGGAACAGTGAGGCTCCCTCCTCTACAGTGCTGTCTGTTCACCCTAGACCAGAAACCTAGGCCTCTGACCAGCTCTCTGACTTAGCTCTCACACACCTGAAATATCCAGACCTCTCCTGTGGAGGGATCTAAAGCCTTCAGTTCAAATAAATCAACTCTCTTAAGAGTAATTCAGCCTTCAAGTGAAAACTATTGGTACAGCTCAGAGCCCATATCTTTCAAATTTGACACAATAGTGCTTTCCCTTTGACTCGGAAGAATCAATTTAATGAAGTTCAGAGCACAGATCAGTATCTGAATCAAACACATGCTTCCTTGCCTGTCCATGCACACATGCCTCTGTATGGAGAAGCAGGACCATCGAGGACCATGAAGCAAGTCCATGAGCTAACGTGCTTGCAATGGAGATGGCTGCATCCGTGCTTTTCCCCACGAGTTGCAGCTGAACACTGCAGTTCCAAGCCTCAGCCTGCAGCTCCCATGCACATCCCTACCAGTGTGTGGGGGCAAGGTTGCATTCCCACCACCCCCATTCATGTGTATCACAGCAAAATCTCTTTTAATGCCCTGCCAGAGGGCGAAGCTTCTACCAAACCAAGAGAGAGCTGCTCGCTGCCTCAGTTGCCCAGGCAGGGAATGTCCCTGCAGCCAGGTCCAGTAAGGAGAGACTCCTGATTGCTGGATAACTGTCATCATGGGCCATTAACAGCCACAAACCTAATTGCTGGCACATACCTCTGGAAGGGGACACCAAGCATAGCTGCTGTGGTCACAATCTGCGTTAGAAAAGGTTTTCTATGGGTAAGGGTGAGGAATAGGAGTTACAGTGTTCTCAAGCTGGGCATGGTGAGCACATCAGCTCCTGGGGAAGCACTGACAGTAAGCATGCCTGCAAGGGTTCAGGGCAAAAAACCAACCCCTCTGCATTCAGCCTGGCTGAAGAAATGGGAGTTTTCTCCAAAGGCTGGCACAAAATGAATGCGGGATTGAGCCATTCCCGCCAGCAGAAGGCCGGAAATCGATCCATGGAGGAACTACAAGAGCTGCTTCCTTCATTATGAATGTTGATTTGTCCCGTACTGCCGAAGGGCCAGAGGCTGCCCAAGCTGTGTGGAGCACCTGTGTGCCAGGACTGATGCTGCAGCGTAAGAAACCTGACTGAATACAGCCACATTCCCTGTTTAGTGTTGGGCTGTGAGTACGGATGTTCATTAACTTTAGGGCTTTGCTCTCCAGAAATGCCTCTGAAGAAAAACACTTTTCTCCCCAGGATGCTGCTGTCCAGATTTTTATATTTTCTTTAGCTCCCAATTTTAAAGGCAAAACCCCAGTGTTTTGTTCATCTGCACTGATAACAGGCTCCTCGTGTTTCCTGCACAATAAACAGCCTATAAATAAAATACCAACATGGATGTCACACGGAAAATATCTGGAGGGGATTAGTGTGAGTTCTGGATAATAAAAGGAGCTGGTTGAATTATTCATGGTGAATAAATGAGCCCTTTCCCAGTTTGGGAGCAGACCCCAAAACTTGTGGAAGCTCCTGGGATACAGTCAGGATGAGAGCAACTCATTTATGTCATTAGACCTTCTGTTGCTGTTCGTGCTTTGTCCCACAAGTCACAGATGACTGGTGCTATTCCTCAGCGGCCTCCTGATCTATTTTGTTTCTGAGGGCAATGACAAATGATGGCTACAGGACAGGCACTGCCCTTCGCTGTGTGCCCAGCCTCACCATCACACCAACATGAACAGCTACGTGAGGGACAGGCTCTCTCCTAGCACTTGGGCACACAGGAATGATCCCTGAACATCAAGGAATCAGGAGACAGGAGCACTCTCCAAGCAAATGAGTATTTGTGAAGACATTATAAATGCACCATCAGCTCCAGCGGTGCTGAGCCATCACTCAGGCATGGAAACTAATGGCCAGAAAAAGCACTGTTGCCCTTAGTGAGCAATACCCATTTCCCAGCACTTCACATTTGTGCAATGCACATCCTTATCATGGACCAAACCCTGACCTAGCTCATTACAAGAGCACGTGTCTTGTGCAGCCTTACTAAATTCATGCTGATGACCAACTCTTGCTGCTCACCAGGCAGGCCAAGAAGAGTACACAGTCCTTGGCAGAGACTTGTGGCATGCTTCAGGCATTGCAGTGCAGCCTGGAAGTGGGTGCATCTGGGCTATTGCCTCCTAGACAGATGATTTGTGAAGCATTTTGAAGTCCTTTCAGTTAAGAAGTGCTGTGCAACTGCTGGAGTCTATTATCAGGGAAGAAGGGGAGGGGGGAAGGTAACAAATTTCTTTTACCTATAGGCTTATCTTGTGCTCCAGAGAAACATATTCAAGCATTTTTAAAAGTACCATTTTCATTTCCTTCCTATTTATTCCAAAGCAGCCAAAGCTAAGTATAATCAGGACTTAAGTATTCCTCAGAGCCAGACAATTATTACCGGTCTCGGTTTCCCCATCTATTAAGAAGAAACGAAGATATTAACCCAAGCCTTGCAGCAGGACACCATGGCTGTAACCCAAGGCTTCCCGCTGCGACTCCCACACTAATGCCTTCCAACAAAGCACAGTTGCCAGTGCTCGGGATGCAGCTTCACTTCCATGTGGGGATGCCTCCAATTGTGCTCTCCACAAAGATGGCTCAGCCCTGCACAGCTTCAGTGGGACCTGGTTCCTCTCCTGGGGATCTTGGCCCCTGCTGCTGGGATAGCTCAGCCATCCACAGGCAGCTGCTGGCTTGCTGCCCACTGATAATGGGACATCGACGGGGATTTTACCTAAAGAGCTGCAGTTCAGCAGCCCCGAGGGGGGAGGAAGCAGTCCTTGGAAGAGGGTTGTGCCCACAGCCACTGCCTCCCTGCCCCACTAAGCCATCCCTGCACAAAGAGCACCCAAAAGCAACAATGAAGTGCCCCAGGTTCCCAGGCTGGCTTTGCCACAGCAGCTCCCTTCCTCTCCACTAACCCTTGTCAGCTTTAACTCTGAAAGGCAAACGTTCTTCCCTGGCTCCTTGGGATTTACATGAAAGCAGTCAGTGGGGAGTTCTTTTCATTCATGCTGGGCTTATACTTCTAAATTATAAAGTGTGTCAAATGAGGATTTAATTTATACTTAACAAGACAACGTTTGTAAATTAATTATTCATCAGCTGATAACGAATAAACATTTCCCCTTTCCCTCCCTCCCCCTTTTTCACGGTGTTTTCACAAATGCACCTCACATGTAAATCTATTGGATCTACTCTGCAGTACTACAGACGTGGCAAAATATGTTCTTCATCCTCAATTTTGTTAGCGTGTTGCATGGTAACTAATGCAGCCAGGCACAGCATTATGAATTTAATTGTGTGCAGCACCTCCTTCCTGAAGAGGGAAGGGAGGAGTATTCAACACGTATTTGGACTATCACCCTCGTGGGGTTGCAGTCCCCTGCTCAGCGCCAGAGATAAGAAAATAATTTGCTGCAATGAGGGAGGTAGGAGCTTAGCCCTGCCTGCTGGAAATCACTGCACTTCAGAGGCAGCAGAATCGAGCCCGTGCTGAATGATGGAGGCCAATTTTGCTCTTTCTATCTTTATTACCTGTAAGGAATCGGGTTGGGGTGATGCACAATCCCAGCAAAAGGGCTGCCATCGAGTTATGCTACAGGATTTGGCACACAAGGGCATAACCTCACATACATCAAAGAGAGGAGTCTACAGCACCTGAACTAACCCTGACTACACTGCCTCTGACCCCAGACAGCTGAAGCAGGTAAGGCGGCAGGTCCCTGGATGAATAGCATGTCTCCATTTACTTTGATCAGGAAGCTACCGTAGTGTTTGGGCTACATTCTCAGTGTTTAACTCCTCAAGACTCATGCTTGGCTTGGTGCAAGAAAGGACGAGAAGGACATTCAGCTCTGATCTCAAGGAGGAATCTCTGGGCAGGACTGGCTCTATTCCCGAGCTCAGAACAGAAGCACTTTTTCCACTCCCACCCATGCTGGCTCTCATGGTCACTTCACGGACATCCACAGGACTGAAAGACACTCAGCCCCAGTAGCTGGCAACCACTTTAGTTCTACAGCATCAATTTCTGAGAGTAAGCATCCCTAAAGGAAGGTGACCCAGAACTCTAGGTGTCCTTGACACCCGTTAACACTATAATCTATAGCAATAAAGCTATTACAACACAAAACTAAGAGCAAATTCCTCCAGCAAAGAACCAGTCAGTGAAAAAATGTCTCTTCTGTGGGTCCCTGCTGCCACAGCCCTCCCCACAGACACAACAAGAGAACCAAGGTGGTTCATTGCAGCAGGCTCAGCTCAGTGATAAACCAAGGGCACCTAAACACTATGTTAATGGGAATCTAATTGGGCATCCAGATCCATGACACAGCTTGGAAAGCTGCGGTGCTGTGGGTGATAAGTCATTTGGCTTGAGGTGCTGCTGGCCAGCACCCAGAGGCAGCAGGCGGCTCTGGAAGGGCTCATGGCCAAGCACATCCTTTCCCTGATGGTGTAAACACAGCTTCCACCACCCTGAGAAGCACCAAGTGTCCCAATCCCACCCAAAGACAACAGGTTCATGGCAATAGGAAGGAAGTCCCAGTCCATGATGCATCTGGAGCAAACAGCTGTCAGAGCTGATGGTCCCACTTCTCTGCACTGTTTCCCTCTCAGCCCATCCTCTTTCAATCAAGCCCCATCTCGCTTCCTATCATTTAACTATCTCATAGCTTAATTTCTGGTTACTGCCACATTTTGACTGGCAGAGGACAGAGGGTCCTTTCCCAGGGAGAAGAGAATGTAAATTTGCTCAGCTACCTTAATGGAGAGCAAGACTGCCATTCTGGTCTACAGATGATACAGGAAATCACTTTACATTTCTCCCCCCTCCAAACTTGCCTGCCTTCTGCCAGCTCCTGAATGTTCATGTTATTTATGACAAATGATTGATGAGGGGATGCTGAATTCACACCCAGCACAGGACATTTTCAAATCACCTATTCATTTTTAAGGACTGGAATCAGTTTTGTGTCCTGACATGATTTATAATTTGGAGGTTGAGCAGTGGCTACACAGGGCCAACTTCCAATCCCTGACAGAGCATCAGCAGGCTGAAGGCAGTGATGTGGTGAGTAGTTAACCATTTGAGGAGTGAGCAGAGGATCACAGGACACCAGCATTCAAACTACATTGCTGAAGTTAGAGCCCCCAGCATGTCAGGCCATGCTATAGCCCTCCGCTTCAGATTACACAGACCATGCTGGTCCAAGCTGATAGCCACAGTAATGCTGCTGTATTTAAAAGCAGAACTAGGTTTTTACCTTCTACATAGCCTGGCTATGTGAAAGAGAAATATTTACATAAGATGCTGTCATCATAATGCACCTAAAAGAGATCAGTGGGACATTTCCCTGCCAGCAAGCTTCCAGCCTACATGAGCCACTCTATCTATGGCAGAGAGAAATTTCACCATGGGCTCAGGAGAGATCTAGCTGGTTCCTTCCCTCAGATATGTCCATTTCTTCAGGATGCATATGGGAATAAAGAAAAATCAGGCATGTGGGATGGGCCTCATAGCTGGGAAAAGGCAGAGCTTCTCAGATTGGAAGAAGCTACATAAAAAGGGGCAAAATTGGAATGACATCCCCAGCAGACAACCTGTACCTTAGGTTTGATGCCAGCCTGCCAGTAGCTGGTGCAACCCACAGAATGACTGAATTCGTTGTATCAACATGGAAAAGCAAATAAACACAAAACAAGTGGGTGAAGCAGCCAAATAAATCTAAAGGGGACACCATGACAGTGTTGCCATAGCCCCTTTCTCTTGCTTCAGGAGATCCTATAGCAAGATGCACCCTCTTTCATGAGCAGGGGGAGGTATTCAGAGTACAGATGGCAGAAAGCTGCCATTCAAGGCTACGAGACCTGGGTGTAGCTGTCCTCAATACTTTTAGTATCAGCATCTCAGGGAGAAAGGTTTTAAAGCTTAAGGGCATCACAGATTCAAGTTTAGGAAGTTGCCCAAGGAGTGATAAGGTAGGAAAGGGAAGAAGAGAAGGAGAATTGCCCATAGCGAATCTACTTGGACAGTCATATGGAGGTGTCTTCAGATCACTGGTGATGGTTGGAATGCAGCCAGTAGCATCTGGGCACTTCAGAGAGATGGTTCAGCCAGTTATGAATGATGCCATAAAGTCCCTTAACTGTCTCTACATCAAGTGGTTTCCCCCCCTACCTGAGCAGCTCCTCACCATGCCATTCCCAACAAATGGCAATCCCTTCCTCATGTGGGGAGCCTGCAGATGTGCAGATTAGCCCTGTAGCAGCAGCTTCCCCAGCAGATATAGGCAATTCCAATTGCCAGTCCTGCCTTCACACTCCTGGCCTGCTTTAAGAACACTGGGAGCCCTTGGGATCCTGTGCAGTTGTGGAGCCCCACTTCATGAAGCGTAAAACTTCTGCTGATGCTTAGAAAGAGCCAACCACATGGTCTGAGCTGCTCTAGGAACAGTCAGGGCTGTTTTAAGCACCACTCTCCCAGGATTCTTTGATGTCTCATAACACAACAGCTCTTCTCGGTGGGGATGGCTGTTGTTGCTGCCCTGCATCCTGTTTCCACAAAAACACTGAGAAGCTGAGTATGCCTGAAGCTCCTCTGCCTGCAGCCATACATAGTTGATATTAGCTTAATGGATCTAAAAACCTGGGAGATTGGGATGGATGTATCCATCACCATGGAGTAAGCTATGTTTCTTAGGAAACCAGACTGGCAGCAGTGCCTGGTATCTCCTTTTAGCAGGAGATGAACTCTGGATGCAAGAATGGATTTTATAAGCCACTCTATTGCTAGTACATGTGATCCTGCAACAGGGAGGAGAGCAGAACTTCTAACAGGGGTAGGAAGGGGTAAAGTAAGTGGATGAGAGAGAAAAAGAAGGAACGAGGATGTACACTGTGGTTTTGCATGGTTTGCTTGGTCAGTGCAGAGCAGACAGGACAGCCATCTATAACAAAACTCCAATGCTCTACCTTCAGGCACAGCAACAGCCAGGGACATGGGTACATCCTGCACCCTTCCCCATGCACTGCTGCCCTTATGTTGCTGTGGCTTCGACTCCACACACCCACATGGGATGGAAAGAGGTTGTGGTATCTGCTGGCAGCCAGGGATGACATTCACAAGGCTTGGGCTGTGGTTGAGGCCATCCCTGATGGGCCTCCTGATGGTACCCATCTGGTGGCTTATGAGCACGTGCTGCTCAGAGGCACATGCTCAGATGTGGCTGGTCAGAAGGGCTGCTTCAAAAGGCTCCATGGAGCAGAAGAGGTACTGCACCTACAACCCCTCCATACCCAGAGGGCTTTGCTCAGGGGAAATTTTATACTTGGGAAACTAAAAATAATGTGCCCATCCTGAGAACTTCCTTTTCCAGGGGGCTGGTTTTGTTCCTGTTCTGCTTTGCACTGACAGACAAGAAAAGCTAAATTGTCCTGACTGTACCGCTCCTGTCCTCTCCATCCCACTGCTCAGTGGGCCAAAGAAGTCTTCTAAAAGCAGCCATAGAATCATAGAATAGTTAGGGTTGGAAAGGACCTGAAGATCTCCAGTTCCAACCCACCTGCCATGGGCAGGGACACCTCACACTAAACCATGGCACACAAGGCTTCATCCAACCTGGCCTT
>JBAFWW010018610.1:3816-16615 GCA_036873685.1 Agapornis canus
CTCCCAGCTTAGTGTCGTCTGCAAACTTACTGATGAAGGACTCAATACCCTCATCTATGTCATCAATAAAAATACTGTAAATCTGTCATGCATAAGGGGACTGCTCCCTGATGTTAAAGGCATAATGAAAGTGGACCATAGCTGTTCTAAGGGAAATATGTGAGTGATACTTCAGATTTAATGAATAATTAAATCTCTAATAGTTATTAATTATTGATTACTATCAGTCTTTATGTGACAGTGGTGCCAAGATGTTTTGGGTTTTGTTTTTGTGGGTTTGTTTGTTTGTTTTTCTTTCCTCAGCCTCAGCTTTCCCATCAATTCTTGCCTCAAATATTTGTATCCACCACCTTCAAGTACAATTCTAGCAAATATAGCAAATGCCTTGGCAAGCGTGCCCAAATTTTATGTCCAGGTAAGTGCAAAAGGCAAAAAAAAAAAAACGTACAGACATAGTAGCATCTCAATTTTCCACTTTAATTACCCTCAGAAATAATTTTTGTCATAGTAAATATTAAGTTAGTTTTCCTGTGATGGTGTTAGCCAATAGCAATTTTTTACTATGCTGAGGTAGTAAGAATTCATTGACCAGAAGTAACTTACGTCATTGATGCTGAAGACTTAACTGGATATAATATTTAATTCGATGTGACCTGAGTACATGGAATTTCATTCTGAGAGGATACTTCACTTTTTTTGATTAGTCTTTTTAGGATGTTGTCATGTTTACTATTAGTGCTGGATCTCATGTGCAGGCTTTCAGATTGTTTAATAACTAGTGTAGTTGTATCCTCATTAAAATTATGCTGATTTACACCTGCCAGAAGTTACCACTTTAGATACCTAGCAGGGAACTGTTTTCATTCCTTTCTTGATTAAAGGGAAATCTTCCTTATCTTGCATTGCTTCAGGTACTTCATCTTATGAATAAAATGAATCTTCCTTCACCTTTTGGACCAATTACTGCTCGTCCTCCTATGGTAACTTTTTAATACACTTTTTGAGTACAGTGAAATGGATTCACAATTTAAAATGTTTGCAACATGGTAGGAGATCTAGGTTAAAACTTAGATTGGAGAAGTCTCTAGAGGATAGCAAATACTGCTTCATTTAATTGGGTAAGATTTGCATGTTATTTCTATAAAATCTTTTTAACTATACGTAGAACAAAGAAATGTACATGAATGACAGTACTGGAATATTTCAAACTGAGTATTAAAAATAAATGAAGGTTATAGCTTCATATTATAAATGCAGGAAATAAAGAATACCATATGGCACATTGTCTTGCAAGGATGTGTTAAGCTCTTGCATTTGTGTGTTTCTTTGGACTTCTGATTAGATTCGGATTGCCAATGAGATTATAAAGTGCTTTTGTATTTAACTTGCTCTATCTCCAGAATGTTTTTTCAGAGAGACAGGGTTGAGGGGAAACTGGCA
Source organism: Agapornis canus (assembly GCA_036873685.1). NCBI lineage: Eukaryota > Metazoa > Chordata > Aves > Psittaciformes > Psittacidae > Agapornis > Agapornis canus. The sequence continues at coordinate 5,257 of JBAFWW010018610.1, forward strand.
GAGGCTTCAGTTTTTCTAGTTTTTTAGAGGAGAGCTGTTTCTGAATGGAGCTAGAAATACCAGCTCTGTGATGGCGGTGGTCTTTTGCTGTGATAGTTTTATTGATTGCCAGTGCAATATTCTGCAACTGAGAACTTGTATTAGTAGCGTTAGGTACAGTATTTGGATATAGTGAAGTTGTGTTCCACTGTACTTTGTGTTTGCCCTAACAGAACTGCTAAAAGGGGAGCTAGCTGATAAAGAAAAGTATGAAATAAAATTATCAAATGAATTCATACTGAATTCTGTGGGAATTTTATTCATTGCCTGGCATTGGCCCAGATTAAGCACTATGAATTTAATGGTCATGCAAAAAAGGGTGGTAAGGAGAGAAGCCAGTCCTCAAAATTCCTAGAGCAGATTCTAAAGGGCACAGAGTATTTCCAGTGCCAGAAGACATCATGCCTTATGGAACTGATGGTACATAAAGTACCTATTAAGTGTAGTGGGATTTTTGAAATAGAGGTGGTTTTTGTAAATAAGGAATTCCTTACATGTGATTTTGCAGTCTTGGTGAAAAAACTCTTTCATTAAGTCCTCACTCCTTATAGAAACAGAAATGTAACTTTGATAGGTGGTAGAAGGTTCCGTGTAGAAACTGAGATGGCTTGGGAGCTTAGGCCTCCTCCCATGTTTTGAGAATATTCTTTTCAGAGAAAGTCCTTAAAGCTGAGTGCAAAATAAAAACCCAGGGCTATAGTTGCGGGGGGTTTTTTTAACTCCTCAAATTAAAAAAAGAAAACCTGCTGTTATGCTTCAGAAAGCAGGATTTTTGTTTGTTTGGGTTTTTTTTTTTTTAATTGTGGAAATTTTTCATTATTAATTAATTATTAAGTTTAACAAAATAGCATTGAGATGGCTAGAAACATACATGAAAAAAGACTTCTTATCATGTTGTCATTTATTGCTTTGACTTTTTATTATGTAAAGGAAAACAAGCGTTTCTTTTTTTTTTTTTTTTTAAATTTTTAGTTATTTTTAAAAAAAAAAAAATAAAAAAAAAATTTTTTTTTTTTTTTTTTTGTTACTTTAAAAAAAAAAAAAATACAGTAAAACTTTTTCCCCATAATTAGTATGAAGAGTATTTACCAGCACCTGTGCCACTTCCACCAATCCCACCTTTTCCTCCTGAAGAGCCTCCTTTGCCTGAAGAGGAAGAGCAGCAATCTAGTGGAGATGAATCAGAATATGAAAGTGATAATGAGGAGGAAAGGGAGAGGTATGCATGTTACAGTCATTTGCCAGCTGTTGGGTTCTTTTGAAGTGGTGATTATACTTTTCTAGCTTCTAGTTCAGCAAATGGTGGAATCTGTTAATGTTTGCAGTATAGATAATCTTTCCAGATGCTTAAGGAATCTCTGGAGTGACTTAAAATGCACAGTGCTGTTTTGAATCACAGCAAGATAAGAAACATGACCAAATGGTATGCTAATTACTGTATGTTCACATGTCCAAAACCAGGAAAACCCCAACAAATTAGAAACTCTGAATGAAGAGAGAGTGCAGATATAAGGAAGCAACCAGTTGTTTCTTTTCTGGGTTCTTTGCTTTTTCAGAGTTTTACTGAGTAAACTACTCAATGCTACTGAATTATATGCGCAATCTGACTTTTAAAATGTTCTTTGCACAGCGGTGTGTGTTGCTAGAAGTAATAATAATGGCAGGTTGTGTGTGCTGAGGATTCTCTTAGTGTTTTGGGACTGAATTTCATCATCATAGCTTTTTTTTTTAATATCTAATATAAAATGAAGAAGCAATTTTCTTTATTTGTTTTTAAACTGAAAAGTAAGTCTTCCCTTTGCTATATTCAGACAAATACATACAATTGGAAAAAGGCACTCCATTTGAGTGAAAATAGTGTTATTAAAAAAGGTTCAGGCTGGGGCTTCTTTGCATTTCTACAGCTTCAGTGTCCTAATTAGATGCATTCTTGGGGAAGGAAGTGACATCACTGAACTCATTATGATGAGTTAAGTACTCTGTATATATCAATTTTTGTGTTAGTTTATTAATGTAGTTTTGGTTTTAAGGTAGCTAGACATAATAACTATTCTGAAAATCTGTATTTCAGGGGCTTTCAGGAAGGGGGAAGGGTTTTCAAAATGAGTATTATCAAATAAAATGTAAACCACTTGGGTTCTTTTTAAAATTCTGTTTAAAATAGAATGACCAAGTTGATGGAATTAGCAACCCTTCAGCCTAAAAGATCAATAAACACGAAGAGGCGTGGTGTTCGAAAAAAACGAAGAATTAAAGATTTACTGAATGTTCCCATGTGTATTCCTCAGAGGTTTGTATTTTTTGTAGGTTTTGCACTTTTTCAGGAGATTATTATTTTACTAAATGACAGTCTCTGTATCATGTTTGCTTTACTGTTGTTGTTTTAAAACAAGCCTTCTTCAATGACACGTAAGTTTGATAGTGAAGTTGATCTTCCCTTATCCCCACTTTTGGTTTTATTGCTTTAAAGATCTAAATTTTCTGTAATTTAAACTCTTAAGTCTCCTCAATGGCCTTGATCTGTAAAGTGATGTTTGCTTCTCTTGCTATCAAACTAAAAAAAGTCCCTTTCTCATAAAAAAGAAACCCAATTTCATATCACAGCTGTGACACAAGCAATCTCAATTTATTGTTTAGGATATATCTCAAAGCAAAAATTAGAAAGTACAAAAAGAGTGATACTAAAAGAATAAAATTGATTTGCTTAGAATAAGTTAGGGTTTTGAAACTGCAGCCCTGTGGCACAGTAGGCACCAGTGTATTATTTCTGTGTAGTGATAACCAAGTTTTTTTTAAATGCCTGTGTATACTGTAATGAAGTATGCAGTTCTTGGTTTTGCTTTCACAGCCAGCCATACCTTCTGTATTCGTGGTGTGTTAATCAACTTGAATGGTCTTCGGTAAAATTTATGAAATGGGGAATTGATGTATTTTTAACAGCAGCTTAAAATCTGTCTGGAAGAAATCTCGTATTTGACTATGCAGTCATCAGTGGCTGATCTTTTTAATAAACATGTTATTTTTTTATTTAAACAGTAATTTGCACCCTGCACTGTCACCTTCAGATGTCTTTGATCAGCCACAGCGTGTAGGTCATAAAAAAATTGAGTTCCATATTAATACTGACATCCCAGCTGTTCTTCAGATAAATTCTGAAAAAGAAAAACATAATGGTAAGAGAGTTTGCACTTCAAATGTATTTAATATTAAATTCATGTGGTTTCAGTGTGTAGAAGGCTGCTGAAATTTAGGCCAGGGATTTCTTTTTTTCTTCTGTACTGAATTTTTCATAGAAGTATACATCATGGTTTGTTTCAGAACACCGACCTGCATCTTGTCACATTTGTTGTTTTTTGAAGCACAGAAATTTGTGCTTTGGTATAGTAAAGGATCTAGAGGATTTTAAAGATTTCTTTCTCTCCTGTGATCTGTGGGTTGATGATAAATTGCACTCTTTTAAATGTTAAGGTATTTTTAGCAAATATTTTGTAAATGCATTCTCATTATTACATAGTGTAATTTCATGTATCTGGCTACTTTCAGATTTTCCTTTTCCAGCTCTTAGAAAGCAGCATTCAAATGATTGCCAACTCCTCTGTGATGCACTAATTATATGCTATGACAATGCTGGGCAACAATAGCAATGAGGTGTGGTGGTTTCTTTCAGGATTGTGGTCAGTCTGTGTTTCTTGTCCTTTACAGTAATATGCAGAGTAAAGAAATGGTTTCTTTAGTTAAGCCATTGAAATGGATACAGTCTTGAAACAGCAGGTGTAGTTGCACCTTAACTAGCATGTGCTATATATAGTACAGTTGATTTTATAGGACATCGTATACAGCAGGTGTGTTTGTCAAACCAGGGATTAAGACACATTTCTCTGGGATGTGTTCAGATTGCTTTACAAAGTCTACTACATGAAAATATTACTGAAAGGCATATGTTTTTTTTCTTGCTGTTGATTCTCTTGTGTATAAACATACAAATCACTTCTATATTATGTGCTGAAATTTCAGACCTTTATTCAGCAACAGAAGAAATCAATAATACAGGATTTGGAAGGATTTTCCCAGCTCCTACTTCAAATGATAAAATGGAAACTGAAGAGGAGGAGGATGAAATACCATCAGAATTTATTTCTAGAAGGGATCTAGAAAAAAACAGACTGTCTAGTGAAGGTACAACTGTGAGGATAAATTATCTTCTAATTGCTTTTTCATTTGTTGCAACAAATAGTTTAAATAAGTGCCCTGTATCATAAGTATCATACTAAATTTATATATTAAATGTAGTTACTTTATACTTATCAAAAAATATGAAGTAAATGAGCTAAAACATTGTCTCTTTTTCAGAAATGGAAACATTTTCTGTTTTCAAAAACTATGAGCCAGGTGATCCAAATTGCAGGATATATGTGAAGAATTTAGCTAAACAAGTTCAAGAAAAGGTAGGTAAACCATTAAATGTAAGTGTTGATTGGAAAGGCTTTTTGTCAGCTTTCCTCTTATACCTGCCCTTAAATTCCAGGATCTCAAGTTCATTTTTGGAAGATACGTTGACTTCCAGTCAGAAATGGAACGAAATATGTAAGTGAATTTGGTATTTGATTAAAATTAAGCCTTTTACATTAACATTAACTTCTGTCGTACTGGTGAAAATTGGGTTTTAAAACCTGATAATAACTACTTTTTTTCTTCATGCTTCTGCATAAATAGAATTTTTCTGCTTAAGCAGTCTCTGAAGACACTTTGTTCCTGCCCATGGCGTGGGGGGTGGTTGGAACTAGAAGATCTTAAGGTCATTTCCAACCCTAACAATTCTATGATTCTAAGGGCAGTATTATTTTTCCTGTATGTTTTCATTATAAAATTTACTGTTTGTGGGATTAGAGACACAGAATAAACAGTGGAAATGATTGTGTGCATGATCACTTGCATATGTCATTTACTGCAGTTGCACATCAGTTTGCCATCCTGCAGACTAAAGTCACTTTTTACTAAATGAATCCCCCAGGCAAAATGGTCCTAGCAACATAATCCCTTATTTGTAGGCTCTGCTTCCATTTCTGCTATGTCTCCATACTGAAGCATGAAGATTATATTTGTACTGTGAAATGTGAAAGTGTGGTTAAACATGAGTGAGTCCCAATTCTCAATTTTGCTTCTAGGTTTGATATACGTTTGATGAAAGAAGGTCGTATGAAGGGACAGGCTTTCATTGGACTTCCTAATGAAAAAGCAGCTGCTAAAGCTTTAAACGAAGCAAATGGATACGTCTTATTTGAAAAACCCATGGTGGTTGTATCTTTTTCTTCAAATATTTACATTATATTCTTTGTAATCTGTCTGTCAACCTCTACTTTTGCTGTCATAGTGTTTGACTTACTAGAAGTCTGTGGAAAGAGGAAATACCTTAAGAAAACCAAACAGCATAACATACAATTGTTAAGTTTTGTATATCTAAAAAATATATTGGGGCACACCTTCTGAAATAGGAAAGTAACTGTAGTTTATCTAAGATAATTAAAATTGTCTTCTTTGTTCTTAGCTCTTTGATCCTGCAAAAACAATACAGAAGATAATTTAGCTTGCATGATGATTGTATTTTAATTAAGTAAGCTTTTTGACTTGCTTATAGAATTAAGAATAGAAAGACCAGCTCCTGTTAGGGTCAGGACTGTTTAGACTGCTTCTGCAGCTGGAACTGTCAGTTGCTTTTTGGGCCTGTGAAACATACTGGGATTTCAACACTTCTGTTGTATTGCCCTGTTTTTTTGTCTGCAAGTCCTTTCTTATTCACTTAAATGTTTCATAGTTTATTTCCTTTATGTGTGCTAGTGTTCACCCCAGCCTCTGTTCCATTTACCTTTTTCCCTCCCAAATACCTACCGAAACATCAAAGTTATGATGGAGGATTGTAAATATCAAGTACTTACCCTGCCATAGTTTTTCTGTTTGCACCTAACCCATTTCTGACTAGTCCTTCTTGTTTATTTAGTATTGTAATTGCTTGGACAGGTGGTCTTAAAATGTTTTTATACTGCAAATCGGTGAGATCCTAATCTTTAACTAATAGCCGCTCTTCTTGAATATTCTGTACTAGAACTGATTCACAGATAAAGGCCATTTCTGTTATCTGTTGCTGAAACAAACCATACTTCTTTTTTGCTTCTTGGTTCACTTCTGTTTACCAGTGACACTTTTAGTCCTTAACAGAATCTCAGCAATTTGCTCGTTCAGCTAGACCAAAACAGGATGCCAATGAAGGGAAAAGAAAAAAGTAAAACACTCCACAAGGTATGGTTTCCTTCATGAAAATAAAAATAAGGAAATAGGCAGGGTTTTATTCTTTTTTTTTTTTTTTTGGGGGGGGGGGGAGGGTAGAGTGTTTGTTTTTATATAATGGCTCTTTAGGAATAGTGTTGTGGAGGTGAAGTGTTCCATACAATTTAATTCTCTTAAATGTGCACTTATAGTAGAAAATCAGAATGCAAGGTATATGGTTGACGTGAGTTTAAAACTTTGCTCCTTAGTCTGTCTAGAAACTCAGAAACTGCCATTTCCCTAATCCTCATATCCAAGAGTAGTTGTCAGTTTCTCTAAACCTTAGTCTAAGGGTAGCTAAGGAGAATAATTCTGTGAAATTGGACCGTTAATCTTTAAGTAATCTGGAGTTTTGGCTTTGAAGAGAGTTGCCTCTCTACTCCTTCCCTTCTGTCCCCAACACTATAAAGTGATCCTGAAGAACTTTTCCAGCAATAAGCTTACTTCTGGTAGCTGTGTAAAGAACCTTTGGGTTTGATAATTTTGGGTAATCACATCTTAGTGGTCTTGCAACATTCTGATTTAGGAAAGAGTGTCAGAAAATGCTACTTAATGTTGCATTAATCAAGTCTTCCTTTGTTGTGGGATGCATAGGTCCTGATTTTTCGCATTGTTGTCTAAACTTAATGGGAAACTAAATTTCAGCAGAAATTAATTGCGATTTAACTATTTCTTGTCATATAGTTTTAATTCACTATTGCTTACTTGTAACTTATTGGTTTATGTAACTCAAGTATTAATTAAGTTCTGATTTCACTTTCAGGGGTTTTATGCCCTGAAAATATTTGACTAGTGAACAGTCTCAAATTAGCATGTGAAGTAACTAGTGCAAAAATTAGAAGCATTCATTTCTCAATCTGCACCCTCTAATAAAAAATAAGTACTTCCCTCAAATTTAAAGGGAATTTAACTTCCTTACAGATTACCGTTAGGCATCACTCACGTTCTTCCACCTAAGACTAAACTCAAAGGTTAGGCTGAGCGCTTCTGAAACATTCCACTTAATCCATGATATGTTTCAATCTGGATGTTTTCATTGTTGTAGCCTGGGGGGAGGGAAGCCTTGAAGTTTGAAATAAAGGATGTTAACAGTTGGTTTTGATTTTTAAAAATTGATTGGAGACCCCACAGTATGGTTATTGTGAGAGTAGTGTTTTCCGCAGTTACTTCCATTACAGGTTTCTTGTTCTGTCAGTTGTCTAAGGATTTTTTTTTTTTGATCAGATTATAGTTGAACTTGTCTTGCTCATTTCTGAGATGCCATTTTGTCTCACCAGTTCCTATTTTGAATTACTGATTTGTGGCTTGCAAAATCTGTGTTTTGTCAAATTAAAGGTCACGTTTTTTACACGCATTATTCTGTACTGGTTGTTGAAAAGAGGTGAATGAGCCTTGGCTAAAGTATTCTATTAGAAACAACAGTTTATGGGAATGTTTCAATCTTTTTTTGTTAGAAAAAAGACACTTGTATTTCTGTTGTTTTACCCAGTGTCTAATAAAAATAATCACAAAATTTACTGATGGTTCTTTAAATACAAGAAGCAACTTGAAGTGTTCTAGCTATTAGAAAGCTTTTTATATGAAGTCTGAACATTCTTATTCTTTTAGGAATTCATAATCTTTCCAACTACTTTTGTACTTTAAATCCAGTTCTGACTTTGCTGAACATGTTAAGTAATACTTTAAGGATACATAAGGAAAATTGGTTATTAATCGTGTTGATCATCAACTCATAAGCTGTTTTTAGAGTGAGCAAACACGTACTTATGCAAGACTTGTTTGTGCACCTGGAAGTCTTACATGAATTACCCTGATGTCAGTGTTTAATGTGTCAAGGGCAGAACTTCATTACTTTGACTTTATGTATAAAGAACACAGAATGCACCATAGACTAATACAGATTTCTAGGAATCCATGAGGTTTAATTAAAAATATTAGTTTCACTTCAAAACTACTGATGAAACTGAACCCTATTTCTGTATGACTCTGTTTTCCTGTTCCTGCTTGAATATTCTGATGGATGATGATTTTTGATGCAAAATTCTATGGCAGAAAGCTGAATCTGCAAGGAGAAACAGTGTTAAAATCTCATTTGAAACATGAACATGCATATGAACAAGTTTATGCAAACATTTGAGGGGCTTCACATTTGATCTGTATCATGGGGAGTGGGCAGTGTGTGTGATTTTAACTTCTGGTTACTTCTAAACAGGATGAAGTTGTGTTAACTTTACAAATGTGAATTATTTTTTTTTTTCATATTTTCTCTACAAAAGTTTTACACTTTGTAGATAAAATAATACTTATGGAAAGGTTTTGTAGGAGAAATTGGTGTTGAGAGGTTTCCAGCTTCTTCACAAGGGAAGAAGTGACTTGAAAGCCTTCAATGAATGTAAATGTGGTTGAGTTTTGGACCTGATGGAAAAAGTGAGTCTGTAAAATGGCAAAGATCATTGAAGGAGAATTAATGAGGCAGAAAAATCTGATGTTATCCTAGTAGTTACAGTTATCAAAAAATGTATTTACTTTTGAATACGGAGTTTAGTGATGATGGACTCATCAGCCCTCATTAAATCTCATAAGGGGTCAGAATTGTATTTTATCAGAGACACGTACTTGCTTTTGATAGGTAGCATAAAGTTATGTGTATGCGTTACTGAGAATCAAGTAAAATTAAACCACATTCTGCTGTTCTTCTTTAGAAACATTCCTGCGTAAATACTGCAGTAATACTGTCATGCAGAGTGTATCCTTTCTTGTTGTATCCTTTTTTTGTACGTTTCCTGTAGCACTCAACAACGTCTTAAGTTTTGGTATAGAGTAGGTGTAGGTAGTTTATATGTTTTAGCTCCTGAACTAACCTGATAACTTTAAAAGTGAAGGGCACCTTCTCAGAGGAAAAAGAAAAGTCCCCGAGTTGACTGTCCTGAGTGAATAGATACAACAGGGGTTCTTAGGCTTAAAAGGTGGTCTTCACCATCCTCTTCAAAGGTCATATAACTTGCTAATTTGTATGCGCTAATGTTCCACTAATGTGTATGGAGCTGTGCTGAACTCACGCTGTGGATGTTGTCTTGTTTTTCTTCAAATATAATAATAATAATATATTGGTTAAAAATGTTGCAGAGCAGTTCTTAGTGATATGATAGGGTTGAACAATATTTTACGTTGCTGTCCTGGTATATGAGAAACAATCTGTAATTGACTTGGTTTGTATGTTCCTTACTGTTTCATTTTTGAGTAGAGAAGAAAATCTAACAGTATCTCACAATGAAAAATTTGAATGGAAATATTAATCACTGCTACATTCGACCTTTTTGTTGTGTTGAGTTTTTTTATTTTTTTTAATTGTTCCCTGCACTGCAGGTGATAGTGTTGCCAGTGACTTATATTTTCTTGTGGGTTTCATATTATATTACCATTTAATTTACTGTAATATAAAATTAATACAGCCTGTATCAAGTCAGATTTTTTTCAGACACTCTACACGTTTTTAAATGCCAAGTATCTTTCAATTTAGTTATTAGAAGAAAGCGTAGCACTACTATTTTCCTGCTTGATCTTACTTTTAACATGCCTTTGTGATGTTCCAGGTCCCCTTTGTGTTCCATCTCTTTCAAGTATTACCAAGCTGGGGGAAGAAGCAGTGTAAACTTCAGGACTTCTGAACTGTGCGTAGTAGCATTTCTAAAGTATTTCAGGCAGAGTATAGATTTTCTTATATTAGAGATTCCAGTTATCTTTAAGCTGTCACAAGATTTACAGGACAAATGAATGTTAATTTGCTTGTGAAATTTCTAATAAATTATTTCCTTTCTCTTGATTTTACCTTTTTCTCTTCAGTTTCACTTGTGTTGTGGGATTAGGGAGTGGGAAGGAGGAGGAAGATGGTTTTTACCTTTTTTTATAACAGGTGAACAGTACAGTTGTAACTGTGCAATATGTTCTAGATGATTCAGAGTATATATTTATATGCACTTCCTTGAGTATGATGTGTAGCTGCTAGTGTTTCGGGCTAAAAAGATAAGAATCTAAGGATAATCTCATTTACTGTGATGGGGTTTTTTGATTTATTTCTTGTCTTGGAGACTAAGCAGTAGGAGTAGTGCACTGGCATGAATTTGTGCTGTGAAATTAGGTATTGTTTTTACATCAGTAATTAACTTTAATTGTTCATTGACATATTGAAAAACATTGCTAGTGAAGCTAAAGCCATTAAACCAGAAGTAGCAGTTAAAACCATGCCAGATCAGCATGAGTTGATAGGATTTCCTCATCATGTCTCTGTTATACCTTGCTTGTCTGCACTGACTCAGGCAAGTTTGATAAAATACAAGTTTGTGACAGGATAAAGTTCAAATTGCCAGTGATAGGGACTCAGCAAAAACAAGATTGAAGTGATACACTATCAGGCTGTAATCACTAATAACAGCTGGTGTAAGTTACTGAGCATGTATAAGATCAGTTTAAGATCAATAGATGTCCTTTTGGGGAGAAGACAGATTCAGCCTGTGACTGATCCCAGAAGGTGGAGTCTTCTGATTCGGAGAAATCTCCAGGAAATTGCCAACAAAGTTGAAGTTGACAAGCGGGTATTCTGTATTTCGGCACCGGGAGACATGGGATAGCTCCTCCTAGTGTGTCTCCTCTGAGCATCAACCAGGCTGTGATTATATTGTCCTTAAGTATACATATTCATTAGATTACATACATATTCATGGAGTTACTTAAATGTTACACAAAATCACAGCCTCTAATAATAGCTGTGTTGCAAGTACACATATTGAAATCATTACTTCTCAGTTGCCCCTGGGTGATGTTTTGCAAATCACTGGTTTTCCTCTGTCTCATTCTGCTCAGAGTCTTCAAGGTCAGCTCCTGCAGCTAGGGCATCGGGTTTAAACCCAGCCACAAAGCTTGTTCACTCACTCAACCCCCCCTTTCTTGCCCTCCCCTGCTCCTGGAGGGATGGGGAGGAGAATCAAAAGAATGCAACTCC
>JBAFWW010018611.1:0-13612 GCA_036873685.1 Agapornis canus
TGGGTGGCATGGTTTAGTGTGAAGTGTCCCTGCTTACGGCAGGGGGGTTGGAACTAGATGAACTTAATGTCCTTTGCAACCCTAACTATTCTATGATTCTGTGAATAAGTGAAAGATAACAAGTGATGCAAAAATGCTTATTCACCACCAGCAGGCTGAGGCCTGCCAATTCCTAGGCAACAGCTGTTTCAGAGAAATTGCTTCTCCGTTGTATTGTTGAGCATAACATGTGGTACAGAGTATCCCTTGGGTCAGTTGAGGTCAGCTATCCCTGCTGTGTTCTCCCCCAGCCCCACTGAGAAGGCAGAGTGAGAAACAGAGAAGGCCTCAGTGCTGGGCACGCACCCTTCAGCAGTAACTGAAACACTGTTTTGATAGCAAAATCCACAGCACCACCTTCTGAGCTGCTACAAAGAAAATCAACTCCATCCCAACCAGACCCAGAACATGACATCAATTAAATTTTCAAGTCACTCTCAGGCAATAAATTATCAACGAACTACAAAAAGTAAATAAAAAGGAACACCCCATATTGTGCTAGTATCACCTGTTCCTATGGTATCTAGGTCATACAAGATTTGAAGGATTCACTGGAGTGTTTCTGGCTTTTGTAGATGGGCATTTTGCTCTGTGCGCTTGAGGATATTGGCATTGTCACTGAAATAAGAACTCTTGTTCCCTCGGTAACACCAGCAAACAATACTCTCTTATTGTATTTCATGAATGGAACATTTTAGCTTGATTTATGAATAGACTTTTCAGAAAAAGTGAAATCAATTACTGGAAATCCTCATGCTGAGTTCTCTAAAATATTGACAGGAGTATGTTGGTTCTTTTTCCTGGTTTCTCTTTGTGATCATGTTGCTGACTCCAGCTGTGAAATATTTTCATATGGATTTTAGGAGGTTGCTCAGTGTGTGCTAGATGGTTAGGGTAAATTCCTGCAGATTAGCTAGGTGGGTTCAGTGCCAATAAAGTAGGAAGGTGTTTCAAGCTAGCATGTGGCTTATCTGTGTTGATTATTTCTTTATTCAGTTGCTATTAGAGATAGATAGAGGGGCTGGGGGCAGTTAACTGACACAGCAGTGTTTTTGTGGTTTGGGTCTGGTCTTCAAGTCTTCACTTGAGTCTTGAACCTAAGTCAGCAGTGGTGCTGACTCCAGTTCAAGAGTAAAAAAAAAATAACAAAACCCCAAGGAGCGTACAGTTGGGCCATTGTTCTCTTGCCTTTCTTCCAAAGCCCTTTGGGCCAAATGCTGTAGCTTTTCTCTTGTCAGCATACTTCTGTGTTATCCTACTAAAATCATTGGAATGTTTTAGGATTTTTTTTTCAGTTTGATTTGAAGGAAGAAGGCTGTATAGTAATCCAAAATACTTGCAATCTTACATCTGACAGAGAAAAAAACAAAACTGTCTTGCTTTATGATACACCACTTAACAAAACAGTACTTAGCAGGAATACACTGTACTAAAATATTTGGAAGTGTTGAAGATGGCTTTAGCTGTAGTCAGGACTTTAGGTTTCTCATGGCTTCCAGTGTTCTGACACCGGTTAATATAGAAGGTGGTAAGAAAATGTTTGATGCAGCCTGCAGACTTCATACAGGCTCTTGTGTGCATGAGACCCTTCATTTTGCTTCTTCTTCAGAGAATAGGAAAATAGAAATGTTTAAATCAGAGTCAGGGGAGGAAGTATAGAGTGCCTGATGAAGAAACTTTTCTCCAGTTGAGCTGTAGTCTTTGCATTGTTTCAGGAAATGCCTTTGAGTCAGGCATCTGTGGAAGGGACAGGAATAGAAAGTTTCATATAGACTGTCTCCATATATGCCAACAGTTGTGGTTTCCATTTTAGGTATCACATACTTATCTGCAGGACATTAGGATAGGATGAGTCAAGGAAAGTGTTGAGGGAAGTTTGCCAATATAGCTTCTATTCAGTTAGGTTTTAGAATATGGTAGTCTTTATCCTTTACTGTGATAGTTGGGATTTTTTTTGTCTTCTACCACACTTTTGCAAAGAACAGGAGAAAATAAAGGGAAATTGTGTGGGCTACTGAACCAAAACCTCAACTTTGCCTAAAATTTTAAACCAGAGGATTCTTTTTCATCAACTTAGAGGCCCTAAGAGACTAAATAGTATGTTTGAAATAACTGAGAATGCAGCAGTTACAGGCAAGAGACAAATTCACCTGTCTTAGCAAACAGGGAACTGGATGGGTTTATGGACAAAGAACTACCCCAGAAAGAAAACAGCCCTTTCAAAAGCCCCCTTTGGGTTAGCTAGAATAAGAAGAGTTGTGTCTTGACCCCTCATATCCCTGATCCCTAAGTGAGCTTAAGCCTTTGTAAAGGTCTTTAAGATATCATGTCTCCTTTAATTAATCTGTTTTCCAATCTAGTAATTTCAACATAGGAGATATATGATTTAGGATGTTGTAATAACTACTTAGGCAATCAGAAGACATTTTTCTATCCGAGGTATTTGGCAGGGTATGGCAGATTTTTCTTATCTTCCTGTTGACTCAGGGGATTATCAATCTATTTTTAAGACTACTTACCCAGGCATAAATTGTATCAAACTGTCAGCAAAGATAGGACAGTAAAGGAAATCTACAAACTCAATGGTTGTGTGTGCAGGAGAAGGGAAGGTGTATTTTTACAGGCTTCCTGCCCTGTTTCACTGTCATACAGCTGAAGGATTCAGCTTCATTGCAGAAAAGTTTAATGCAACAATAGTAGATAATATATCTTGCTGCCTAGAGCCAATGCTGTCTCAGCCTTCAGTCGCCTCCCTAGCTTGATATTACTGAGGAAATACAATAGATCATCTTTCTGCTGAAGCTGATTCCTGGCATGTCTGAATTCTAAAGCAGTGCCAATTTCTACTTCTTCCAATTGGGATTTTATTCTAAAAAACTACTGTAAACATTTCAGTTAGACTAACAGTCTTATGTATGCGATATGGTTTGAACTGCCTTTGCAATATGTAATAATGGGAATTGCTATTTTGGGTATTTTTCCCTTCCATATCTGTACCAAATAGGACTTGAGATATAGGTAATAATTTGCCAGAATGGCCAGAGCTACTATATTCCTTATTGTTCTTGCTCCTGACTTACACCCACTGAATTCTTAGCTTATTAGAATTACTTGGTGAACGGTATGAAAACTGGTGGTTTTCATGTTCATAGATGCAGTGCCAAACCTATTTCTTGTTTTTTTTTTTTTGCTCGCCACAGTTGTTAGAAGTTAGTCTACTGGAGGTGTTCACGACTGTAGGCTTTCAAATAACAACTCCTGTTCATATACACAGGGAGAAATAGAGGTTCCCTATAGCAATCATGCAATTATTACAGTGATGAATATTGGAGTATTTTATATATTTCTTAATTAAAACCAGCTAGAAACATGATCAGCATTAGTTCTTGCTTCTGAAATCTTTATATGAGTTACTGAAACAATATTAAGTATGGTCCTAAAAATGCAGTTTTAAGTTAAAAAAAAAAGTATTATGAAACAATAGCAAAAATTAAGAACAACTTTAATAGGAACAATAGAACTGTGTATTATTAAATGGTAGTCATACTGTAATCTCTGCACAGCATATCTAAGGTAGAGGAAAGGAAGCAAAGAGTACTTCCAGATGTATAATTGCATATTGGGTTATTTTAAGTGATTGGTTCTTATCCAAGGCTAGTTCAGCATCGTTCATAGTTCTCCAGATTAGCTCAGTAACAAGCCAAATTTGATTGCTGTGCAGTAAGACAGCAGGACTTAGACTTTTATAATGAGCGCTCTCACTGATTAATGGTTCATTGTACAGGGAAAACCCACTGGGGAGTACATGTTCCTTACTGCAATAACTTTTTAATAAAGAAATGTATTTGGATTATCTCATTTCACTGATTTGATGCAGTTGCCAGAGTAGTGGATAACTTGGCTTTTACTGCAGGTTTTCAGACATTGCAGAGCTCTTTGCGTTTTTCTAACCTATTTACAATTTCAAACCATGAAAGTGTGATGTAACATTAAAGTATGCAAACAGCATTAATGAAGTGACGTTTAAAGGAACATCAATATTTATAAATGGAAGTCTGCCCCTTTAAGCAATATTCCCTTTTTCTTTAAGCACAGTTTATAAAGAACCTATTAAAACAATGGAGTTTAAATTAGAAAAAAAATGAAATTGTTTACACCTGCTGCTGTTGCTTTTTCAGTTATAGGGTTCTTGTTGTTTTTTTGTGGTGTTTTTTTTGTTTGGTTGGTTGGTTGGTTGGTTTATTCCCCAGTGTTTTTCATGGATACAGTGAATGAAGCCTAGCATTTCTGATGTGAAGGAGGAGGGGAGTAAGATTACTGAAAGACAGACTTAGCCACCCCATCTGAGAGAGAGTGACAATGTGTCATTTGTGAACTATGCCACCAGAATGGTTTTATCAGTGATGGGTTCATGGCTATACCTCATTAGTTCCCTACTTAGTACATCCCTGTCTAGTATGATTAAAATCTGTATAAAAGTGTGTATGCAAAATTGAGCTTTCAAGTGAAACCTCAGCATCTGACAGTGCCATTTACATGTGCATTTATAAATTATATAAATATTTTGGTTTTCCTAAGCATTTATGGTACCTCTGTGTATTGTGTCTACCTCTGTGCCTGAGTTCAGCCTGAACAGATTTTTGCAGTTTGATCTTGGAGCTAGTTAAGTTGGTTGTATTACCTCAGAGAAGGCACAAAATCCTGTTAGAAGGGAAGGGTGTCTGCCATCCAGCATCCACTGCTATCCCAAGGGTTATACATAAGGAATAATGGGCTCTTGCAGTCTGCTATTTCCCAGTTCTGAATGTCATTGCTATTGTTGCTAGATATTTGTGAGATCTATCAATAAAGATGTTGTATTTTAATTATTTTTTTTTTACATATTGTGAGCATGTCCACAATGCATTTGAAGAAGGGAATTAAATATATAAACCACCTATTCATTCATTTGCATTTGAATGGAATTTCATCAGTCCAAGAAAGGGCTGTCAGCCTGAGAAGAGTCCCATGAACTCACTGGAAAAAAGGAATGTTGCCCATGTTCAAAATAAATGCAGGAGGATTTTAAAAACTATTTTGAAATTTATATGCAGTGCTTGGTTTGAATAAGCATTTAAAAGTTAGTGAAATCTCTTTGATAAGTAGTTACACAACAAAAGTGATTTTTAACCTGCTTTTCCAAAGGTTTCAGTAGTGGTTTTCTTAATGATGTTTAATAATTTTTAATTCTGTTGAGTGACTTAATTCAAAGTGGTAAAGGCTAAAAAAAATTTAAAACAGAACCAACAACAACAAAAAAGGCAAGGCAAGAAAAACAATGTTTCTTGAAATCATTTGCTATAGGGAGTAAGATAGATACCTGGCAGTTTGTTATGGCCTATGAAACTATACTAGTTAGTGAAGAATAAAGAAGTGTAGCTGAAGTTATTTTGGTGGAGAGTTAAAAGTAAACAGTGTAGCCATGGAAGCTGTTCAGTTTGTTTTGATTCAGTTCCTCACTGAGCACTGTTTGCCCATCTGTATTCAGGCAATAAAGTGAAATTCAGTTTGACTTTATTTTCATGGTGTTTATCATCGAGTTTTCCATAGCTATATCGATTATTGTTCTTGTTTTCTTCTGTTTTATTTTGCCCAGTAAATTTTTTTAAATAGTTCTATCACTGTACTTAATAGCGACTGAAGAAGAATCTTAATCTTACTAGGTTTTACATGGCTTTCACTGGCTCATGAGATGGTGACCATGGTAGCTGTCAGTTCTAGATGGTAGCTATATAGTGGACACAATTGTAGATTCTATCTGTGTGTACAGCAATACATGTCACCAGATCAAAACAAAAGAAGCAAGCCATTTCTGTCCACTTTTCTTGTTGAAGTCAAAACCAGCTTGTGGTGTGTGGAGGGTTGACCTTGCCTGGTTGCCTCAGCTGCTCTCTCACTGCCCATCCTCAACAAGACAGGGAAAAGCTCCTGGGTTGAGGTAAAGTCAAGGAGGTTGATGACCAGTTACTGTAATGTGCAAAGCAGACCTCAGTTGAGGAAAACTGACGTAATTTACTGCCAGTTCACACCTGGTTCCCCTCAGCCCTGGCTGCCAGGCACCATTTGCCCTTCCTTACCCACACTTTCCCTGCAATACCTGCCTGTGGCTGAGGGGCTCAGCTCTGCCCTGCGATGGGGCCGCTGGAGCTGGCTGTGACTGGCTGTGTGCAACACTGGCAGCCCTGGCTGCACCTCACAGGGGACACCCATGGAGCCAGCATGTGAGCACCCGCACCTGGTATGTGTGGAGGGGCATGTGTGTGTTTGGATTTATGGGCTTGGGTTTTTTTATTTAAGGTGAGGTAAAGTTTTTAGATGGTTTTAGAAAGACAACCAGAAGAAAAACCACAACGACAAAAAAGTCAAACTCCAGATAGGATTTTGCCAGCGCTGTGGAGTACAGGAACCCTTGAATTATTTATGCCCGACTTCCCAGTATGTTCCCAAAAGGCTGGTAGTATTCTTCCTGTTCATCTCTCTATGATCGTCTAAGATTTTAATTTGATTCTCTCAGGAGCATGTGCGTGTTCTGACTTACAGAATCTCACTTGTATTTTTGTGACACTGGTAGGAAATACTGTTGCTGTTGTGGCAGTTAAATGCAGCCAGTTTACCTCTGTGGTGTTGTTCTACACTCAGCTATGGTGTACTTTGATAAGCTGCTTAATTTTTATTGTACTTCTCATGCTTGCTCAAATTTTCTCTTGTTTTTAGTGTTAAGCTCCCAGGAGTGTGGGTTAAAAGGCTATCAGCCTTTTATAAGGAAAAGGGAAAAGTATTGGGGTGGCTTGTCTAGAGAGAAGCTGGAACAGAAGTAGTACAATGGTGGTCATCATCATGTGGGATAATGTTTTTCTGAAGAGGACTCATGGGATAATTAGTGCTTTGTGCCCATGATGGACAGTACAGGAAACACTAAGCTTAAGTGTACTATATTAAACACTAAATCAAGTTTTCTACTTGTAAGGCTGCTGGAGCCCTGAACAGAGGGAGACGGCCAGGGGCATGCTGCAGTGAGGGAAGCCGTGAAGGACTGGTTATGTATTAAATATCCAGAATGACTTAGGGAAAAAAAAATCTGCCTTGACTAGAGACTAGGTAGTGGTCCAGGGCCTTGGAGGCCCGTTTCAGCCTTGCTTTCTGTAAATCTGTGGTACTGGCAGCTTTGAGTTCCATTAAACCCCAAGAACGTCTCAATTTCTCGTGCTGAAGACTGATGTAAATTTAAAGTCCGTCTCTGACTCGGTGGGCTAGGGCAAATGAGGGCCTTTGGTTTGTCGATGTTTGCTGTTGAAATCCTACTGCTGACTTGTGTATGATCTTTTTTAATGTAACTACCCTTGGTACAGCACCTTCTCTTCTGCCTTTGAAAACTCATTCTGTGTTTCCTGTGTGGCATTTCTCACATGAATTTGTGTAATGCAAAGATGTTAAAATAGGTAATTCAAGCTGGATAACATCGTGCGGTAGGTTTGATGATACTAGCTTATTAATAGCAATTGGCTGCTATCTTTCCCCCGTTGAACAGCTGTAGTAATAAACTGAATTAATTAGATTTTACAAAGTATATTCTCTGTCCAGAATAAGTATTTTAAAAGGTGCACAAAACATTGCTTTTAATGTCAGAGACATTTCTTGTAATTTCTCTGTTTCAAGATGAAGAGGACATGCAGTATGCTTTTTTTTATCCTCACCTCCCCCTTAAGATCTAAAATTACAAAAATTCCCAAATCCTGGAAACATGTAGTGGCTGTAGAATATTAGCTATTGTCCTGTCCAGATTTTGAGCCTATTTGTAGCAAGTAGAGTTTATTGCAGCAGCTGATTGTGCAATCAGATTGTTTTTTCCCAGGTTTTTTTAAACTTGCAAAAGTGTAGATTACTAAAGCAGTTTTTGAAGTGTTCTCTAGTGGGAACAAGGTGTTTACAAAAATTTACAGCCTAAAAATTAAAATTTACTGGGACTGAATACAGTCCCAAAACAAGTTCAGCACAGCAGCAGGCAGTGTCTGCCTGTATTGCACAAATGTAATTGTTCCAAACACACAGATAACGGTGTTGTCTTACTGAAAGCATCTTTCTGGAGCAGGGGGGTCTTCTCTGTTGACCATGCGTCCTCGCTGTCCCTCCCAAATACACTTTAATTTTGGAGTGTTTGTGCCAGGGCAAGTATTCTTTGTAGCAGGTAATTATTTTTTTTCACAGCAGCTTGGGCAGGCTCATTTCCCCTCATCCCCCTCAAAACTTAGCAACAGAAACGCATCATGCCTCAGAGGGTCTCATTTGGATTTGCTCTTTGGGAGTGTCACAGGCCAAATTGTTTGTGTCAGGGAATTTCACTTAATTTGGTATATGCAAATTAACATAAGCTTTAAAGTACTAAATTTGGTATTGAGAAATAAGTAAGATGCTCAATTAAATGAACACGCAGAGAAAACACTTTTACCCATCCTGGTGTCCTATCCCCTCACTATGTGCTAGACTCGGTCCCTTTGTGAGGTGATGGGTGAGGTCTTCCAACACAAGCGCAGCAGCTCAACCCCTGAACTTAAACAGTTACCAAACCCCTACCAGTTTTACTTCCTGGTGGTTTTGTGTCTTTCCAGTCGGTTCCAGTAACTGTGTGCTGTAGTAGAGAGCTGGGGTTGGGGGCAGCAGGTGGGTCATTTTGCCAGGTGAAGATCTTAAATGGACCTCAAATGACAATGATTTGTGGAGCTGGGAGCAGGACAAAGGAGTTGCTAACTTAGACTGGCTTAGTTTGCTGGATTTTATCTCCTCAGGCTAGTATTTATGAAACAGTGAAGTCAGCAGAGTCTCCCTGCTGGAGTCAGGCTGCCTGGAGGAGCAGGAAAAGGAGTGGAGCAGACAAAGGGGCTTTTTTCCTGGGAGCTTCTTCACAACTGCAGAGAAAGTAGCACAACATCAGGGAGCTGCTCTCAGCCACTGTGTCTGAGATTATTTATCAGGAGAATCATTTGCAGCTCTGATATTTCTACCACTGCCAGTGCAGGCTTGGGGAGGCAGTTCTTCACAGCTCATGCTGTTGCAGTTCCAGTGTTCCCCTTGAGAACTGTCCTCACTGGCAAGCATGGCTTCCAACTGCCCAGAGAAGGTGTCTGCAAGGGCAGTAGGACTGCTTGATGTCTCTTCACTCATGTGCCTGCGTACTGCGGTCTCACTTGTTCTTACGCAGTTTTCAGTTGGACTTTACAGGGCATACAGTTGATACTCAGGAGTGTTGTGCTCCAGTGTTTTCACAAAATCAACTAGGTTGGAAAAGACCTTTTAAGATCAAGTTCAACCATTACCCCAGGACTGCTAGACTACCGCTAAACCGTATCATTGAGGGCTTCACCTACATGGTTTTTGAGCACTTCCAGGGATGGAAATTCCACCACTGCCTTGGGCAGCCTGTTCCAATGCCTGATAACCCTCGCTGTGAATAAATTTTTCCTAATATCCAATCTAAACCTCCCCTGCTGCAGCTTGAAGCTGTTACCTCTTGTCCTGTCACTTGGTCCTTGGGAGAAGAGACTCACCCCCACCTCAGTACAGCCTCCTTGCAGGCAATTGTAGAGAGCAATAAGGTCCCCCCTAAGCCTCCTTTTCTCTGGACTGAAAAACTTCAGTTCCCTCAGCTGCCCCTCATAAGACTTGGGCTCCAGACCCTTTACCAGGTTTGTTGCCTTTTGTGGACACTCTTCAGCACTTCAGTGTCTCTCTTTTGTAGCTGTCTTAGAACTGTTAGGCTGGGTTTTATTTTATTGGATGACTTACAATACTGAGAAGAAAATTTTTCTATTATGATACGGCAGTTAATAATTTTAAAAATAGATTGTTGGAAATCAAGGTAATAGAATAAACGTGTATGTGAATGTGTGTGTGCATGTCTCTTATGTAGTACTTTACAAGAAGCAGCAACTTAAACAGTGTGCCACAAACTATGTAACTTGTTACAATAGAAGCTGATTCCTGTCTTGCAAAAAATGGGAAAATACATCTCAAAAGCCCTTTTAGATTGATGTATTGGAATCGTACAGAAGTTTTGTACACTATACTTGCAGTTGTGACAGAAAGAAACATGTATGTCATCTCAATTTTTAAAGATAAACTTGGATAGTGTACATATCTGATCAGGGATATTGCCAGAGCCACTTCAGGTGATGTGCTTACAAAAATGGTGAAATGAAGACGTATGAAGATTTGTAGCTTCTTTAATTAAAACTATATTTAATATCATGCTTCAATATATAAACTAATCTGGCTTGAGATTTAAAGAGATTTCTCTTATGAGAAATAACTGACTTTTTGATGAATAGTCTGTATTTTCATGTTTTTGTCTTATGTATTTATGACAGTGCTTGAGCTTCAGGGGGATTTTGGAAAAGGCTACCTAGCTGAGCTGAGCAAGTATTCTTGGGTAGCACTGTGGCTTCAGTCATCTCCCCTTCTTGTAGAGCCCTGTGGCAGGCTGATGTGGGGATGCCTACTCTGGGTATTAAAATTTCTATTTGCTTTTTACCAACTACCCTTTCCACTCTCTTCAGACTTATTTAATCCAGAAAAAGTTACACTTTATGAGAACATGAGCTGTGAAAAGCAGAATGGAGCCAGGGCAGGATTTTTGCCATTGATGTGAATGGAGAGTGCTGTGCATATACGACCTTTCTGGTGACATCTTTCTGAATATCCTCACTGCTCTTCAGGGGGCCATCCAGCTGGCAGCCTGTGGGCCAGTTCTCTTCCACAGAGTAATTCTGGCCAGCTCCCACATGAATGTGACCTTATCCTAACTTGTGTGTGCTTAACCATGCAAGCTGCCTCTCTGCTCCTCGAATTCTGGAATGTGGAACAACTTGCCTGCTGAGATGTGCCTGTAGTGACATTTAAACAGAGATGCTGCCCTATAACTTAGCCTTCAGAAAGATACATTTTTTCCACAATCACACAGACGTTTTGCTCTCTAAAAAGGAATACTAGAAATGCCTTCCAGTACTAAGAATCTTTTTTGTAAGATGTCTCAAAATGGCTTAACAACTGGTACGCTGTTTTTCTCAAGAATACTCTGATAAAATGTTGTGAAAATCACCTTGTAGGCTAGGGGAAAGGCAAAGCTAGTTGCCTAGGCTTAAAATATAATAAATATTAAATAATCATCATGTTAGAAAGTCAACATTAGATGTGTTAGTTTTCTGTCATGTATAATTTGTTGGGTTTCTGTTTGCAAAGCATTTCATGATTCATTACTTTCATGATACTGTAATTTCATGTTGGATGCTGCCACTGGAACACTATGCAAAAATCATAGCTGTAAATGGTTTGAATCTTCTCCAAGTGTACTCTGGTGAATATTTTGGAATGAGACTGGGAGATCATTTAATATTTTGGTTTATAATTAATTTATGACTAGTTTTAATTTTAAATAAGTGATAGATTAATTCTATATTACACAACAGAAGCATGTTCTACATGTTTTTCCTTAAATTAGTTTTATTATTCTCATATGCATATGATTTGTGATATGTGTCAGCTTTCTAATAACAAAATAATTCTTTTGTTTTGTTTTTTCCATCAACTATAGAAACTATGCCTGTTCCAGATCAGCCCTCGTCTTCTGACAAGACAAGTTCCCTTAGTCCTGTGTTGAACACATCTAATGGTGATGGCTCTGAAACTGAGACCACCTCTGCCATTCTAGCTTCAGTTAAAGAACAGGTATGTAAGTGCTTCATCCACAAGCTAGAAAAACAGTAATATGATTCAATCTTTTTTTACTAAGGTTTTTTTTTTTTAAGGTTTCATAGGTGGTATCTGAATACTTCTGTTTGTACATGCGCATTGCAAAGGATGTTAAATATTTCTTTGTGTCTTGAGTATACTTCCATGTGCTGTCTTACAATGAATTTAATATAATCTAATTGTTCATTTTATTCTCCATTTTCACTCTTACTGTGACTGGTGGTTTTCAGAGATACCTCTTTTTACTGCTGATGATCTATCTGCATGTCGAGTTAGAGCATTTCATAACCATGGCATATAAAAACTGTAGACAAATGAGTAGTTTTGAAAAAGATAAGATGTGTTGTCCTAGACTTTTTAGTTAAAGGGATTTATAAGAGTCCTAAGATCTTAAAATGTAACATATACATGGGGGTTTTTGTTTGTTTTATTTAAGTTGTTTGTTTGTTTGTTTGTTTTTTAAACTTGATGTGAGATTATTTTAGGACAAACTTGCCTAGGGATGGAGGATTTCAGCCTCGTATGATTAAAATCAAAAGTATTAGAAATTCTGGAAAGAAAGGTCTTTAGCACAATTCTCTGCTTGATTCTTATAAGACAGGTTTGGACGTTGCAGTATAAATTTTTGTGGGCTGAGTGTATGAGATTTTTAGTGCTTCTTTGTACATCAGGAGATGGTTAATATTCCAGTTCATGAAACGCCTGGTTTTTGTTGCTCCCTCATTTGGCTCAACAGCAGCGGTAGGTATCCAAAAGAGAGACATTAAAAGATTTCTGCTTTTTTAGTTAGCTTTCTCCTCGCTGATTGTGTATGAATTGGTTCTCCAACTATAAAGTCGTGATCATTCACTGCTTCTTTAGTAAAATCAATGCATGAATTCAGCTTATAATATTGCAATTGGAGTAATAGCTGTTCAGTCCTTGGGCTTTTATAAAAATTACGACCTTGCTTTTATTTTTTCTTTTTTAATGTGTACCAGTTGTCTCTTGTGGGTGGTAAAAGTTACTCATATTTTCTGGCTCTGAAAAGAGGAGTGCAAGAAAGCAAGATTGTAGCATGGAGTTTTGTCTTAAGATTCATGGCATGTTGTTGTATTGGAGTTACCCATGGTTTAGATGTTTTTATGCATATTCTTGTATGGGACAGTAATATTACTTGGGCATGTACCAGTAATGTTTCAGCCTGTACCTCTGTTCAGTGCCAGTGTTTCAACCTGTGTTACTGTGTCTTTGAAGAAAAATATCTGCCTTAGCTTTTGACTCTCTAATGTTGAAAAAATGTACAGGGAAGTTACATAGGCAGAAGATCCTTCCCCATAAATCAGTGAATTGAGTACTAGGGTGAATTGGTGCTGAATCCACTAGATTAGATGGATTTTAGGTAGTAAAATATTAGCAAAGTGTTATCTGATGCCTGTGAACCCTACCCGTAAAAAGAAACCTGTAACAAAAGAATTCTGCTTTCTGCTATCTCCAAGAACAGCTTAGCCAGCTAACAAAAGGTACTTCTAACAAGATAATCTCTTGAGTTATGGGAGTACAGAGTACCCAAATTTCACAGCTGTTGTTAAGTAAACTTTAATATTCTTTATTTCTTTTTTTTATGTGAAGCAAAGATTTTGAAAAAAAAAAAAACAAACCAAAAAATACCAACAAACCAACCAACAACAAAAAAAAAAAACAAACTAAAACCAACAACAACAAAAACAAAAAACCCAAAACAAACAAAAAAAAAACCCCAACCAACCAAACAAAAAACCAAAAAGGTGATACCCTTGTCTAATAAGGAAAG
>JBAFWW010018613.1:0-18785 GCA_036873685.1 Agapornis canus
GTCCCTGCTTATGGCAGGGAGGTTGGAACTAGATGATCTTAAGGTCCTTTCCAACTTCTGTGATTCTAAGTCAGAGGCCATCAGCCAATACAAATTCTGATGGATCATTAAAATGATCATTAAAAGTATCAATGCAGACAAGCTGAAGTAAGAACCACAATTGTGCCTTTAAGTTATAATTCAAGTTTAAAATATTCCTTTTATCCAATACTTTCTTTGTCCTTTTATAAATTTAGTTCTTGTGGTAGTGAGAAATATTTCTGAATAGAAAATTAAACACACTTTGCTGTCAACATCAAATTCTGCCATATTATAAGTATCAGCAAGGTATTGACTGTGCTTGTGCCCACTGCATTTGATACAGTTATCACTCTGCAGTGCTTACTTCCACCAAACACACACCTTTTATATTTCTTTTTCTTTCTTCTTTCTCCATCAACTCTGAGCCCAGGCTGCTTTTAGCAGTGTTTTTAATGGCTCCTTTAAAGTCTGACACTCTATTACAAGAGTTAAATTGAGAGCCATTTAACACCCCCCATTTCATTTTCACTATAAAAAAAAAAAATGAGTGTTAAATGCAGGGAAGCCTGGTGAAAGCCCTATCCAGACCCACAGATTTTATTGATGGCTGCTCTGTGAGGTGTCAGTTCAGTGTCCCATCTCCCTGCCAGCCAGACTGGGGGATTACAGGAGGTGGCTCTAGCTGTAGTCATTGCCTTTCTGTAGCTTCTGTTGTCCTAGCTGCTCTACTGGGTTTTGTCTGCATTGATAGCAAAAATATTTTCCAGTTAAACTTGTTTCAACCTTGTTGCTTGTGATTACTTTCCTGTCTCAGACTGCTTCCCACAGCATCCTTCTGTCTGCAGTGAAAAGTCCTCCTCGGAGGCTCTGCACCTCACTCTGACATGAGTTAAACCTGAGAAGAGACCACTGTGTTCCAGCACCATAGGGAAAACAGCTGTTCAGTTGACAGGGTTTCTGTGTTCAGTTCAAATAATTGATGCTCAGTTTTTCCCAGTAAATCCTCACTTTAGGAGGTGAAATTAATGATTACAGTATAATCCTGCAACTGCCTTAACTAGATGACAACAACAGGATTGTAAATGAAAAACAAAAGCAATGCAAACTGAATGGTCACTAATTACACCACAAAAATGCTATAAGCCAGAACTTTATTATTGTGCAGGCAGAAGAAAAAGCCTTACTGCAAAGTCGTAAATGTTTTTAAAACACCAGTAAGGAGTTGTACATCTTTCAGCAGGGGCAAGATCCTCAGAAGCCTATTTTAAAAGAAAGTCTGTCTAGGAAAGTTTAAAGATTTCCAGGAAGCAGCAAATAGCAGACAATGACCACTGAAGCCATTCCTAAAGAGAATGAACCTTATGCTCCTGAACTTCCAAGCGATAAAGAATCCACTAGAACAATAATGTGAAATAAGTTCTAAGTATCAATGCAAAGGACTCTGCTGTAGTTTCCTCATCCTCTGCCAAGGTTAAACAGTCATTATGTTGTTATAAACACTTCTGTTCCAGAAACAGCCTTGAACACAACCTTTTTTGAAAAAATACACAGGGAGTTCAAGGCAATCATAACTTTTATTCTCTGGAATACACTTGTTTCAATGTAAATTCGCCAACTGATGTTGCAGGACAGTCAGAATGAGAAGAGCTGTTTAGGCACAGAAGCAATCACGTCATATCTTTCTGAATCAGGTCTGGTAAAAATACAACTTCCTGTATTGTACTATTGAAAGATAGATTCAGGTAAACTCACCTGATGAGAATATTCTCTACAGTAAAGCAACCTGCTTGATCAAGTTTCAGTCTGGAAAAATTCATGGATTTTCTATTGCCAAACCCTACAGCAAAGTGCAGCTAAAATGCAGTGTACACGATATATACGTATCTACCACGCACATGGAATAACAGGAGAATTAAAAAACATGTCCCTTTCAGCTGGCAGGAAAAAAAAAAAAAAAGAATTAAAAAAAATGGAATTTATGGCATGAATTCATGGAATTCATGGTATGAATTCCAGCTTCATTCAAAATGGAAAACTACTATTGCACTTCTTCTGAGTTTCTACTGGGATCAGCAGAAATCAGGTTTTCAAATTTATCATTTCACTTCTTAGCTCACTAAAACCTTGACCTCAGATGGAGCAAACATACTAGCAAACACTATTTTTAACCTCTTCATCTAGGTACTTTTAAAGGGTGTAAAATGAGCAACTGCCTTCAGAAACTGGCTTTGTAGTAGTCTGCAGGCTCCCTGTCCTGTGTTTTCCACATTCTGTAAAATTGTATCAGAAAAGCAGTGGTCTTTCCAGTAAACAAAGGGCACTACTTTCTTTCTAACAAATCAGCATTATTATTTTGTAAAATCTCATGTAAATTTAATAAGAAAATACTAAGAAAATATAAAATAAGGAAATCAAGATACGAATGTGCTTTTTCAATGATCTACTGGATGTCATATTAACTCTGGAGCTACAGATTAGGGGAAAACCAGGTTGGTTTTCTTTGGGTGTTTGCCTGGTTTTATATATGTTTGCAGTTACTGCTTGGAGCCACCTGTGTCTGTCTGTCAAGTAACCATAGCATCCAAATACATCCAGATAATAGGATGCTCATGGTTTTGTTAATAAAGATGTCAGGTTTTCAGAGAAGAGATCATAACCTCTAGAACTGTAATATTGCTCTTTCTCAATGTTTACTTTTTACTTTGCCTCCACGTTGCTATTAAATTCATATGAACTTGAATGATATTTCTAGTTGATGAAAACTTAAATTATAAATTAATTCATGCAGCTGGGAAGAAATCCTCTCATATAAGTGTCACATTTAAAGTACTGAAATATGGGAATTCTACCTCCCTCTCAAATGAAACAAAATTATTGAGAGATGTTCAGTAGTATTTGTAATACATACTAATGCAGAGACAGAAGACTCACTGTGGCTCAGTCCTTTCTTCAGATGGTATTTGAACTTGCTGCTCTTTATCTTGCCAGCTAAATAGCTGCTGGTGTCAGGCTGCATACCTGTGTTTGAAAGGGCCTCATCATTGACTGCTCCTTTGGCTGGACTCCTTGGCTCCTGCTCCTGATATGATTCCCTCTCTCCAGCCTGTCTACCATCTCATCCTTTGAAGAGAAAGTATTTTCACCTTCATTTAAACACCTTCATTGCCTTTGAACTTGTCTCGTTGCTAAAACTGTCCTAATAACAGCATTTCTCTCCATTGTGCCCATATGGTCCTTGCTGCCTCTTGAAATAGCAGGTCACACAATATAAGGCTTCAGCAGCAGGCTTAAGCACATTATGAGGGGACAATTGTGGCTGTCTCCAGACATCATTCAAGCCCATCATAACTGCAACCCTGTTACAGTTAAATGCTGAAGTGACCCTTTCCCACCAGCCTAAGAATGAGCTCTAAGGGGAAACACTGAGCACAGACACAGCACAAACCTGCTGAAGGTGGTGAATTAGGTTTTTGAGCTGATCTACAAAGCTCCTCAGCTGCTTGGGGAAAAGCTGGTTTGCCCCTGACAAGCGCAAGAAAAGGTCATGTTTTGTGTTTGTTGCACTGAATATTTCTGCACCTCTCATCAGCAAGCCAAAATGGGTCTCAATTGCGAGTTTCTTGAAGAGGGATTTGAATGCTTTTCTCATATAATAACAGCAGAACTAGAGAGTGGTGTCATGGAAAAAGCATATACAGAGACTGCTGTTTCCCAACTTTTCTTTCTCCGCTGAAAGACAATGCCAGAAATTGCTGACATTTATGCTGCAGAGTCTAGGTACATGGGTAAAAAAGAGTACTTATGCAAACAGAAGTGTATAGGTAAATACAGAGAAACAAATAGGTAGACCAACAAATGTATGCATGCGTGCATGTATAGTCTTGAACAGCTTGTATGAAACAGACAGATGTTAATCTTGATTTCTAGAAAACTGAGTTGATGAGAGAATGGCATTTTTATTTTCTGGGTTTGGGGAGAGGGTACTCTCTGCATGCCAAATGTAAGACAGGCTAAGCAGGATTAATCAGAGGTGCTGAGCACCCCATCTTCAGCAGTGACAAAGAGTGCTGTGGTATAGCAGCCTCTGTCCTGTGCCTGAAGACCTCCATGCACTGCTCTGTTGGGGCATAGGCACCTGGTCATAGGTAATGCTGTTTGCAGAAGTGGGAGATCTCTCTTGACTCCTGTCTCCATTGGAAGCACCAGGGATGCCTGACAAGGACCTCCTGTGAGTTTTCAGCGGGATGCACACATGGTACCTGGCCATCAGGGACACCTCCAACAGCACATCCAACCATGATGGGAAAAACACTGCCTGTCGATTTCAGTCAATGAGTGGCACAGCCTAACCCAAAAGCTGCATCCCTCTGTTGCTCCTCCATCCCAGTGAGCCTCTGACAGAACCTCAGACAGAGGCCGAGGTAGTTTCTGCCATTTGAAGCACCATGAAGGGAGCACAGCCTTAGCTTTGTACAACTTAGCAATAGTCTAATGCAAGAATTGATGCATCTGTAACATGGAACATCCAGCTCTGCTTATGTATATAAGTCTCCTAAAGACAAAGAACAACAGGTGTTTTCTTACAGTAATGCAATTTCATTTTCTAATCAACTGCAGCAAGTTATTATTTTCTAATCAACTGAAGTTTGTTGATAAAAAACTTCATTCACTTGAGTCAACCCAAATTCTCCAGCAGTAAAAGTCCAGGCAATGCCATATGGGCCTTCTCACTCAGTGCAGAGACATAACATTACAGCCAAGCATGGTGGAAGTAAATGTTGTAAAGAAAATAAATGATGTTATTTCTACCCCTGTTAAAACATGGGAATTAATCGACTGTGAAAAGCTGTCTTGTGTGGACCATATTTTACCCTCATCTTCTGCTCTCTGAATCTTAAAGGTCTGTGCTCTCTAGCACCTCCTAAAATAAGATTGATTGATAGTCTCAAATACTTAGCTTACACAAGCAAAGAGTACCCAGTTCTAAACCTACCCTAAGGAGAGACAGTTCGTACAGATACTAACTGTACTGCTTGCAAGGATTTGTTTGTTATGGATGCCTAAGTCAGATATAAAGCCTGTACATATATGTATACCATGAAAAGAGGAAACAAGAAGTTGAGCAGTTACTTCAGAAATCCTAAAACTCTTCTCTTGGGGAGAAAAAGAAGCCTATGAGTAAGGGCATGTAGCATTCCAAAATGCTGGAATAGCACAGAAGCACCCAGAAGGTGCTTTCCCTGGGTCAGACTCCATGGCACAGAGGATGAAAGTTGGTGCATAACATACAGCACTAGGAAAGGAAGGGGATATCCATCACCCTGTGCTTCCTGTGCTGCTGCTCCAGGGTGGATGGAGGGGACAGCTGGGACATGAGTCCTGTGTGTCCCCATTGTGTAAGGGCCAGCAGGGTCCATGCTATAGTCCTGTGCAGCCCCCCCAAAGGGCGTTTATTCTTTCTCACTTATTTGCAGCCAGATTTCTGCACTTCAACATGCCCATGTAGCTATGAGTAAGCCCTTTACCACTGCTCAGTCCTTACGTATTAATCCTCCCAGCTTCTGCAATAAGGAATGTCTAGTGCCACCTCTTAGTGGATGCACAGAAAAGTTAGGGGAACTGAAGACCCTCTGAGGGAATCATGGACTCTAATCTGGTCTCCATAGACAAAAGACCAGTGCCTTTGCTAATGGGCCAGCTTTCCGTGCAGTAAAGCTACATGTACTCACTCCTGACACTGTGACCTGAGCTCTCAGGGATGGCCATGCTGGATCAGAAGGGTAGTTCCTCCATCCCGGCACCCTCCATTTGTCAGCATCCGCATCTGAGGCAGTGAACAGAAATTTTTTGTTTCTGCCTCAAAGTCCTCAGGCTTGGAACTGCATGAATTACAGAGAGAAAAAGTTCAATTTCCTACAGTTTCTGCCCTCTGTCATTACCTGTTGTAAAAAATGGAAGCGGTTTATATTGCTTTGTGGAAGTCTACATGTTTTTCACAAGAGAAAAACCTACCTTATGCAGCACAGCAAAAGGCAGTCTTTCACCTACAGAATCACACTAAGCTCACAAAGAAAAATATAAATATCTGCGAGGACAGCCAGCTTGTTTATCCACTCTTCACCTTTAAGCAGCTTAGCCTTCAGTGCGCTCACACTCCAGCAGAAACTTAAGCACTGTTTTTCTTAGGTTCTAGACTTTCTGAGGGCTTTTTAGTCTGACAGTCAACAAGCGTTGCAAAGAAACGCTCTCTTCCTCAGCTTGTCATTTTTACAAATCTCCCTCAAATGAAATACCTTCACACAGACTTTATTGATACAGAAGGGAGTAATATTTAAAACACACTTGAAACTTGCTTGGTGCAGAGTCTCCTGGTGGATCTTGCAAAAGTACTATTTCATTTTGGGTTTAAAACATGTTCAGTAAAGCAAAAGAGTCATTTTTTGCCAGTGACACTGGGTGTCCCACCTGTGCAAATCCTATCTGTCTAATTTAGATCAAGTAACTTAAAATTACTGGCTGTCATGCCTTTCAGTTGTTTTCTTTCTTCAAAAATGTCAGAGCCCACAATCAGAGCACTGAGCAATGGGAGACCCAAAAGTTCTTCCATCATACCAGAGTTTTCAGTCTGACACTAAAGAATAAAGAGGTCTGCATTCAGTAGCATCACAATTGTTATAAATTGTGAACAGCAAAGTGTCATGGTTTAACCCCAGCCAGCATCACCCAGCCACACACTCACTCCACCCCAATAGGAAAAGTGAGAAAACTTGTGGGTTGAGATAGCAACAGTTAAATAGGTAAGAAAAAAGCTGCACACACAAGCAAAGCAAACCAAGGAATTCATTTACCACTCCCCATGGGCAGGCAGGTGTTCAGCCATCCCCAGGAAACCAGGGCTCCATTACACGTAATGGTGACTTGGGAAGACAAACATCATCACTCCAAGCATCCCCTGTTTTCTTCTTCTTCCACAGCTTTTACTGAATAAACATAAAATAGATAATATTTTTTATAGTGGAGCATGACACTGTATGGTGTAGAATCTCCCTTTGGTCAGTTGGGATCAGCTGTTCTGGCTGTGCCCCCTCCCAGCTACTTGTGCACCCCCAGCCTACTCACTGGTGGGTGGGAAGAGGAGCAGGAAAGGCCTTGTCGCTGTGCAAGCACTGCTCAGCCATAGCTAAAATATCCCTGTGTTATCAACACGGTTTCCAGCACAAATCCAGAACACAGCCCCATATTCACTGCCATGAAGGAAATTAACTATTTCAGCCAAAACCAGCACACCAAGAAATCTCTTGGTTTGTGCTGACAGACAACTCAACTTCATTATATTGTTAGTGTACATGCAAGTGTAATCCTAGTTCTTTTCCAGGCTTGTGGGAAGAGGAGTTGAGAAGCACTAAACCCAGGAGGTTCTACTGCACTTCTTGAAAATTTCATCCCCTGCAAAAATATTTTCCCCTTTATGGTAGTAAAATGACTATTATATGCAATATCTACATATAATGTTAATAGATACAGTATCGGTAGAGCTAAAACCTGTCTTTTTTTTTGGTTGCATTTATGAAGTTTGCCTGTTTGCTTTTCCCATACAATCAGGTTGCAAAGCAGTCCAAAGCACAGTCTAAATTTGCTTTAGCATGTGTTTGGGAAAATTGCTGTTTTTCACTACAGCAGCAATGTTAGGTATGATGTAACTGTCTGGAACTGCTCTCTTCTTACAACAGGCACTGGCTTACCAGGCAGAATAAATCACTTCCTTGTAATGTCAGCCTTGTGCTTTTAAGCTGATATGTTTGAAGATTATCATAACTAGCAATTACAGTGCAATTTACATAAGCCTGATGCAGAGCTATTAGAAAAAAAATTGCAGGCAAACCCCTGCCTGGTTTCTGCAGGGCTCCTTGGTTCACACAGCCTCCTGCCTCTTGAGTTACAGACATGACCAGCGAAGATGTACCTGATGCAATTTGCCCTTGTCCTCCATGGCAGCCTGCAGTGTGTGTGCCAGCCCCCTTATTTCATCTTTAAGTGGCTACTTACAAGCATCCCATGGCTGAGCAACATGTAATAAAAGTGCTTATTATTTTTGTTTCAGGTGCTAGACAATTTAAGTCCATTACATTCAAGAACCTACAATTATTTTCCACCCCTCCAGAACTCCAGAGTACCACCTTTACCCAGGGCCCTTCGGGTCTAAATCCTAGCAAGGTACTGACTTACACCAATCAAATATTTGCTCTAACTCAATAAGAATATTTTGACTCCATTATCGTCCAGCATTGTGTAGCAAACTATATTGGGAATTGTCTGTCAGTTTCTCCCACAGCTTCTGGAAGAGTGTGCTGTGAGGTTTCGGATACACTCTGGAAGGAAACCCCATGATAAGTAACAGCACAATATATCCCTAGCCTTGAAGAAGATACACATTCCTATCCCAAAGAAGCATGTTTCTAGATACAGAGTCTGCAACACATTTTTGATGTTGCAGAACTCTACATTTTTCCTAGAGGAGAAATACACTCAGAAATTTAACTCAACAAATTTAAACTAAAAAAAAATATTTAATCTAATGCTTCAATATAGAATAAAAAACTTGAAATATCATTTGCTTACAGCTTTGGTCATCAGTTCAAAGAACATGGTTGAGATCATTTTTTTGGTACCAAGTTCTTCACTCAAGGTGAGTGTTGGTTTCAGGCATACATCTCTTTAAACAATTGAGGCAATATCATACTATATTTATTTTAAAACTGAAAACTCCCATTCACATCAGTAGTTGGACATAAATAACACCAGTATAGGCACAACCAGTTCTGATAGCCGCTAGTACTTACTACTATTTTCTTTTTAGCTGAGATAGGTAGAAGACTCCTGTATCAATCCAATACTTACAGGTTTTTTTGACTTGTTTTTCCTTACACTGCAACCAAAATTGTAGTCCTGTGAAAGCAGGTTTTTACATCTAGTCAGTCTCTTCATTGATATCAGAGAAATACTGACAAAAATGGTGGTTTGATGACTAAATATTTCCCTACTTCTCTTTTTACTTCTCTTGAGTTCAAGTCACTATTCAGCCTAAAAATTTCCAGTGTTATAAATGTATGAATGCCATTTTTGCTGGTATAAGAGAGGTTTATTTGAAGCATCATTGCACTTCCAGGCTGAAATTTGTTTGGGAGACAATACAAAAGCAGCTATCCCTCTGGTTAAGCCAGGCTGTGTCTTCAGAGCAGCGCAAGCCAGGTGTCCTGCTTGCTGGTCCAGACAGGTTGACAAGAACAACCCTGGCATTTATGAACATGACTGAAAACACCTAACATGTATTTTGATTTGAGAGCTGCCAAATCTACCTCAGAGGGCATTCACATGTACACCTGACCATCATTACCTACAGGTGACTAATGGGTAAATGAGCTAGTCAAGACAACATTTTCACAGCATGGTTCAAAGCAATTTCAATTTCAAAGCAATTTCCACATATTTTTTTGTGACTACTGCTTTCTGGAGGGTGTTTCATTTGCCCCAGGAGGACAGTGAACTTAATTTATGCTGATACACAGCAAATTAGAAGGTGTCTCTCACTCCTGTGCCCCACTTGTGTGAATTTGGAGGCCTCTGCCTCAGTCCTGCATGAGGCCATCAGATATGTGGTGCATACTCCCTGCACAGGAAGCAAACTAACACATCTGGTACGGGGTATCTTTTAAATGGAAATTTCACACATGCAGGCAAAATGGTACTTGGAAAAATACCTGTAGACTCGAAGGAAAATAGGAGTCTCTCTTACACTCCCCTCACATGTCATTACCCACCAATCACCCAGACCCTTGCACTATGCTACTGGAAATTATAGGAAATGGAATCATGTTTCATTTGAGATTTGAAATAATGCATAATTTCACTTAATATCAGTATTTTTATATAGGAGAAATAACTTAAAGTACTATCACAGGGAAGGTATTAAAATCTGAGTGCCCTGACATTCCCTTCCTGCATCTTTTCAAAGCATGCTGAGCACAGCAAGAAAGGAAAGGATTCATTACTCCAGACAGCTACCTGCGGTCTGCCCTTAGGAAGAAGGATGTACTGTAAGCATATTTCAAACACCTACCTTAAAGAGTCTGCTATTATAAACTGAGTTAGCATTTTATTTTCTTTGGAGGCTTATCTGTGCACCCCTCCCATTCCTGATGATTCATACGCAGCAACATAATGCAAAAGACAAGCACATTTCATTAGCAAAAGACTGCAATCCTGTGTTTCTAAAGCATGACTCAGCTCTAGAAAACTCTACCGAAGAAACAGGTGCTTTGGCAAGAAGATACACATCTCCTCAAATTTCAGCAGTGGGAACACTTCAAAACGAAACTCTGGGAATTTATTTTCTCCTGGTTGAGTAGGCTATAAGCTAGCCATGAAGTTTTCACCCAAGATACAGCATCTAATCCAACTGGAAGATGACTGCATTATTTCTTTATTCTTTGTGAGTTTAGAAGTACTTAAAAAGAGAAGTTAAAAGGACCTGAACCACAGCATTGAGTCCTACCAATAAATCTGTCCACTATTCAACGAAGCTGGGAATACTGAGTCACCAACATGTATAAAACCATTTGCCCTGATTCTTAATTCTGCCTGCAAAACTAAAAATCATGTCAATCTGCAATATTTCCTAGAGTGCCAGGGAGCTGAGGGCTGATAATGTATTTGCTGAGGAATGGCACATGATTGACTAGCAATAGACTAACTAGAAGGTGCATTTTTGCTGCAAAGTTGGTAATAAGTTTATGAAGATCTTAAAATTCCTCTGTATTTTGCAACTGTAAGAGTTTGAAAAATTCTAATGCTTCAATTAACAGTGTCCCTTCCAACTGAAGATATCCTTGTCTCTGAATCTCCTGCAAATACAGGGTGACTTTTCCACACATTCTTCAGTTTTCTAGGGATTGACAAAATCAACATTGTATTTTCAATTACAGTAAATAAGTGTAAGGAGAACTATTAAAAGGAGGCATATTCCTGTTTTAATGTTGCACATCTGCAAGCTTCGCCATCCATTGGGCCAGACTGCTATAAGACAGTATCTGTGTGATGAAGGAACTCCATGTATGTTTCCAAAGTGTATCAGCTAATGGAAGGCAAATCTCACTGAAAACGGAGAAAGCACAAAATCAATTTGTCTACTTTGCTTTTAGAATGTACAGCTTAAAGCAGACAAAACCAAGATACAGCGCCTTCCTTGGCTGCCTTTTTATTTATCATGTAAAACACTTCCAGCAGATGCATCTGCCCAAAGTACTAAAAAGAATTAGATGCTCTTCCTCTGATGCTTTTGCAGTTTCTCCTCAATTTGGGAAATTGCTAGATTAAATCTCTGCCCTCTCTGAAGTCTCAGAGCTCCTCATCTTCCCCACCCATATACCAGTATGGGACAGTCAGCACAGGTCTATTGGAGTATTTTAGTATGGGCTAGAAATAAATAACTTAGCACCTAATCCAAACTCCAACACATCCAGGGTGAGGGGTGTGAAGAAGTGTCATATCAATCACAATGCCTGCTAGAATAGCAAGATCTAGGATTACTTATACACCAACATATATTTGTTCAGAATTGTATTTAAAATTTGCAACACACTATCACGAACCCTAGAATGGTTCGGGCTGGAAGGGACCTTAAACATAACTTAGTTCCAAGCTCCGTGCCATGGACAGGGACACTTTCCATTAGACCATTGCTCCCAGTCCCGTTCAACCTGGCCTTGAACACTGCCAGGGATGGGGCAGCCACAGCTTTTCTCTTCCAATGTCTCACCACTCTTGTAGTGAACAAGCACTGCTTTTTCTGAGGTTTTCCACCTAATTCCAGACTGCACTGAGAAGCTATGTTTCCACATCCACTTTGGAGAACAAAGGCCACTAAACTGAACTGCAGAAGAAAATGCTACTTAGTTTCAGAAAGCACTACAAAATCTTTTTGTGAGTCATCACCAACAGCTGCAAGTTTAAATAAAAAGAAAAAAGAAAAAGAAAAAGAAAAAGGAAAATAAGATAAATGCTACTTGTGTACAAGAAAATTCACTTCAGGGCATGGGGCTTATAGAAATGAAGGTGCCAGTAGGTTAAGCATCAATCTGTAAGTGTTAGTGTACAAGATTAATGAAGTATCTGTGCTGTTTGCACAGATTTGCTTTTCCTTTCAGGAATTTATCCAGTTTAGCATCCTAGAAAATAAAAGCTTAACAAATGCTGTTTATACTTCTTTTCCACACTACTGTTGTAATCTATATTTATTTAAATGGTGTTCCTCATCTCTGACATTTTCCCTGGGGCCTGAAGAACAGGTGTTCAGATACAGCTAAAAGCTGTCAAAAATGGAGCTGGCAGTGATTTTAACTGATACAGGGCTAGGGAAATACAAGAAAGTTGTAATTTTGAATAATTAAACACCACATGGAATTTGTAAGACTACCTCATATTACTCAAAGGATATCTTAATTCAGATTTCATCATAAACACAAAATGGGATGTTGGCCATGGTTGGACTGATACTGGAGACTTGAATTTGAGTTCTTTTGAATCATTTCTTTGTTAATCTAAGGAATGGATCTGAATCAAAACCTATCAAGGTTCCTTTTGTTTCCACTCCTTGCCCCAGAATTAGGGGAACACTTTTGCTAGAGAGACTGCTTACCCTGTGGTAGGATGAGCACTTCATTATGTAGCATTGCTCCTCATCACCTTCCTGACTTTCTGGACACAACTGGTATGTGGGATGAATCTTTATCACTTATTTTCTCATCAAGTAGCAATGCCAGTTTGATGTGTGGCTAATTCAATATATACACATGCATACTGGAATAACACGAGTAGCTGTAACCTGTTATTTGTACTTGGCTCTGTAACAGAAGGTATGTATTCAACTATATATTCTTTGTGGTAAGTTTCAATAGGCCAAGTCTTTTGCTCCTCAGTTCAGTTTGTGAAGATTTATCTACTGCAGGAGCAAGGTCTGCTCAAAATACAGGGAAAAATGAGGGACAGTGACTTCATGGTTTTGAAAAAGGGGAAAAAAGAATAAAAATCCTTGAATACTTTCAAGGAAATCACCGCTTCTTGCCAGCTGGATCACGATCAAGTGTTGGCATATCTCATGGGCTAATCAGGATGAATGAACGCATAATTTAACAGCCTTCCAACAAGGTATTTTTAACAGGATGAAAACCCTCCAAAACTATTTTTGGGAAAACTACCAAGTGACAGTAATCAATACATTCTGCTGCTGATCAGTGAAAATAACAGATAAATAAACACAAGTTATTTTTTCATATTCAGGTTTTCCAGCATCTCAACTAACTCCAGTACAGTGCTAATGCAGCACAACTGGTATTAAGAGAATTACAATAGAACAGAGAGAATACTGCTAACAAATCAAGAGACCCTGAACTGGTGTTAGGGAGAATGTAGCAGTCCTTTGGTTGGGCTACTGCTATACTTTGGATCATGGTGAAGACTACAATGACTGGCAGCTGATACTTAGTTGGGCCCCTTTTTTTTCCCCTAAAGGGGGGGAAGTCGTTGGACTTCGCTATTAACTTCAGCAATACTGTCAGAACCAATTGCCTACTGCAACCTAAAAAACAAGTGCTCTCAGCTGCAATCATACCTCAATAATCAAGCACTCTTCAGCTGTTAGCCCAGTGCTTCTTTCACTGGTCAGGAAAACAGAGGCGACTTGGAGCATGCCAAATAGGTAGGCTGATGCACCAGTCTTGCAAATGAAGTAAACCAGGAGCTGAGACGCCCAATGGAAAAAATCTGCCAGGCTGCTCTTTGCTCATACAGTTCAGGAACTTCAGTATTTCTATGTAGAACTTCACACACTTCTGCTAAGAAGGAAAACCTCTCACCACTGCCATGCTTCTGGAGAAGTGGGCTTTCTGTACTTTTTTCTTCAAGTTGTGTCTATGTGCACTACTGTACACATAGGAGTGTAGAATGTTTAGTACTGTAAACATTCACCATAAGACCGTTAAAAGCAATAACGGTGAGGTTTGAATTGAAAAGTAGGCCTGAAATGATCAAGAAAACAGAGAAGTTTACACTTCTCCCCAGCTACAGGAAACAGAGCTAGAAGCTGCTGATGCTGAAGCGTACCCAATAGACATAATAAATAGACCAATAAAGCAGCTAGTTTGAATCATTAACCTATCATAAAAAGGACATGGAGCTGTTGGAACAAGTCCAGAGGAGGGCCACGAGGATGATCAGGGGACTGGAGCATCTCCCATACGAAGACAGGCTGAGAAAGCTGGGACTGTTTAGCCTGGAAAAGAGAAGGCTGCGTGGAGACCCCTTAGCACCCTTCCAGTATCTGATGGCAACCTATAGGATGCCTGGGGAGGGACTCTTCGTTAGGGACTGTAGTGATAGGATAAGGGGTAATGGGTTAAAACCTAAACAAGGGAAGTTTAGATTGGCTGTAAGGAAGAAATTCTTTACTGTGATGGTGGTGAAGAGCTGGAACGGGTTTTCCAAGGAAGTTATGAGTGCTCTATCCCAGGCAGTGTTCAAGGCAGGTTGGATGAAGCCTTGGGTGACAAGGTCTAGGGTGAGGCATGCAACCTGGCAGTGGGGTTGAAACTAGATGATCCTAAGGTCCTTTCCAACCCTAACTATTCTATGACTGTATGATTCTATGATAGGTAAGATGAATGTTGTATACAATTTGGCTAGAAGTTTCCATAGTATCCTCTTAAGCACTTGAATGTCTGTAAAATACGCAGTTCAAAATTCTTCAACAAAAGTTTTGGATTCCTCTGTACTCACATCTCAACATTTTGTTATGCAGGCCAATAAAATTGGTCAGAGTGCATTCTCTGGTCCTGAAGTCAACTTCTCAATCCCAATTGCCAAACTTACCTACCCCTAAAAGGGTGGCCATTTCTGAGTTGCTCACAGGAGCCAACTCCTGGCCTCAGAATTCTGACACCGTACTCATTGTCTAGGAGCATTGCGTCTGAGCCAGAGTTAAGTCAGGTAGTTTACTGATAGTTGAACAGTACAATCATGTACCAGGGTGTGATCAGTTCTCCTGGTTATACTTAATTTACTAAGAACAATATGGCAAATAAGTGTTTGCCATTGTCCTAGTTTCCACAACTCTTTGTGGTACTGACACTCAAATGACAGCAGGGTCTTCTGTCAGCCTTGACAAAGTGTCAGAAATACCCACCCCATTCTGAAAACTTAATACTTCTATATTGATGGGTTTTGGTTTAAAAATTAACATTTTACCATGGCGCTAAGAAGAAAAATCAGTCTACCCTGAACACATACTATTTTAACACACCATTTAAAATCTAGCTTCACACAACTGTTTTCTACACAGTATTTTATGGGTATAACAATATTTATCTGTTGAAGGAATTTATGATGTTTATTACATGATTTGCCATAAGATGTAATATTAACAAGGCCTTCATATTTGTTAAGATATTACCCTGATAACAGAATTAAGAACCATAAGTTATAAAAACTAAAAAATTTCATCATTATGACTTAAAAAATATTAGCTATTCTTCAAATAAAATGATATCGGAAGCTACTCAGTTAATAGATATTTACTGTTACTTTATTATATTTCATTCAACAGGCTGTTTCAAACTATATTATGAAGATTTCTGAAACTGATTTTTTTTTATTTTCTCAAA
This sequence comes from Agapornis canus, assembly GCA_036873685.1. Lineage (NCBI taxonomy): Eukaryota > Metazoa > Chordata > Aves > Psittaciformes > Psittacidae > Agapornis > Agapornis canus. The sequence goes on from JBAFWW010018613.1 coordinate 15,735, forward strand.
AATAGTTAGGTTTTTTGCATGCAAACAGATAATCGCAACCTAAAGTAAAATAAAAGTCCTATTGCCATTTCAAAAACATACTGAAAGCTGCTGTTTCCCTTGATTTCATGCTGAAAGAAAAAGCTTTACATTATGACAACCCAAAATAATTTCCTCATAATCCATATCACTTAAACCATAAACATATGATATTTATTGTAATACAAGTTTAATTGTAGTGCTGTGTATTATAATACTTCAACATTTATGATACTGAGATTATGACCAAATAGCACAACCTTTTCACAAAACCTTTATTCAGTTTCTTTTGTAAACTCAGACCTTATGAAGTCTGAAGCAGGAGAGTTCAAAAGAGAAATGGGAATACATAAAGCATGTTCAGTGGGTTTATAACTTCTTAACTAAACATCTGCACTATAGAGATTTCATTGTGCTTAGCTATTTTGGATGTTAACCAAAGCCCAATAAAACAAATGACCTGACTTTCCATTATTTGAAAAGTTTTTTAGATAAGATATTGTGCTTCAATTCCAAAAATGTTTGCGCAAATTCACTTTAAGTTCCAGTGTACATTAATTACCCTTAATTTTCAAATGATGAGGTTATTTTAATACGATTACTGTTTATTGTGGTATGCTCTTACAAAAAAAAAACCAAAAACAAAAACAAAACAAAACCCAAAAGCAAAGTTACATTTTATATTTATTTGCAGACATATAAATGATAGTATTGCTTTCAAGATAATGGAGAATAATAAATCTTCCTACTGAAAATTACAAGAATAAAGTCTTAGTTCATGTTTTAGAATCCTGGTTAGCTTCCCAGGGTGGGAGTGGTGGGGAGAATAGCACTTAGCTGAAGTGCCTAAGTATTTATTTGGACCTGTTAGAAACAGTTCCCAAAACAGAACTGCTATCTATAAGCCTCTTGTTTCCAACACTAAGTACACAGCTAATTGCCTAAATCCACATATTCAACAGCAACCTGAAAATAGACAATGAAAATGAAACACATCTATCACTGCTGAAGGGGTAGATGAGAATATCTGATCCCACAAAAGTGGTGTTCCTTTCATTGAAATGCTACTGAGAGCACTGAGATACACTTTTGGCAGTAGAAAGCATAGAACAATATGTGAGCATATCTGAATGAAGGACTATGATGCAAGTACACACTAGAATGTGTATATTAGCACATTTTTTACACCTTAGAGGCTGTACAACTTTTTTGTGATTGAATAGATGTTAAATGGAGTTTTCTGCTCAGTTTGAAAAGCAGCATTCCACAACACTGATTATCAACTATCTATGAGCTTCTCATGCATCCATTGCTTTAGTAGCTCAGCACCAGTCAAAGCAAGCTTCTGGCATAAAGATCATAGCTGTTTTATTTAATTCCATTGTAGTTTTTAGGATTTCTTAGTCATCAACATAGAAAAATAATTTTGTTTAAGGGTTTCAAGAACACATTTAGAAACCTTTTTCACTGACATGACAGTTACTGCCTGAGTAAAGAATTATCTAGAATTTGAACTAGTCTGCAATGGTGTCTATACAAACACTGAAAGAAAAATGTTCTTGACATTTCAAAGACATGTAGACTATCATATTTTGTTTGCCTGAAAATTAAACCAGTTATTCTGGGGAAAAATATATACAGTTGGCATTTACATTTTGTCCTTTAAATATATCCACTCCTGAAATGGTGGTTGGGGGAATATTGCACTAATGCTATATTAAAACCTTAGCATCTCTTGAACAAACTCTAATATGCAGAATCTTGCCTCTGAATTAGAACATGGATTTTGTCTCCTATGAATAAAGAAACCAGCAAAACCTTCCAGATTATGGTTGTGTATTGAATAGTCCTTTCATAGAAGTAAATTAGAGCAAATTATATCTGTCCATCACAGTTAATACCCAAAGAGCAACCTAATGCACCGGTCACTATAGTATTCTGTATGATCTCTGTAGGTTCATTTTACAGCAGCTCAGGGAGGATGGTTGAAGGCATGAAAAATTTAACGTGTAATCCAGAGACAACTGAGTGATGACGAGCATGATAGCATGCTTGTCTACAAAGATCATACCTGATGACAGCTAAATACAATGGGCTGTAACTTCAGTTTGAAATCCTTTCTTACAGTCTTGTGGCAGCTTCAGAAATAAGCTGTGCACTTTCAAATGGAATAGCTGTGTTGCTTTTTTTTTTTTTTCCTTTGAGGTATTTTTTAGCTGTTATTCCTGCTCATTACCAAAATCTTAGAAAGTCTGGAAATTGCCAATCCCATAATCTTAATCTTTGATTTTAATAACTGATAGACCTGACCAAGATGGGGTTTAAGTGTAACGCAAACTTTTCATATCACCTTTATACAGTGATGGTAGCTGCATAGCAGTGCAAAAAATGCATCAGATTATCAGTTGATGAAAGCTCCCTAATTTTCACTGATTTCATCAGTGATTCTATTCCCTGATTTATATTAATGATCTAATAATCTTCTTTCAATGACAGTAAATCTTCTTTTCCTCCTGAGTAGTATGCATAAAATGGATTTTACTTCATAACAGAAGTGTGATTTCAGCTGTTTCTGTGTCACCTCCTATTGCTGTGAAATTTATATTGGTTTTCTCCACTGAAACAGGAAGCATAGTCTGCAGAATCAAAGCTAATATATGTTATGTTTCATTTAGTAAAAAGAAAATTTTAATATGGTCACAACTTTAAAGTATAGCACAATGTTACAGAAACTATCATATTTAAAAAGAGTTTCAAAGACTGTTAGAATTGAACTCACAGATTCAGAAAGAGAAAAAAGGTCTCAGAAGAAGTATTATGATATACATCTTCAGTAAGAAATCAGTGTTGCATATAGGTGAACTACAAGATTTGGGAATTTCAGAAGAATTACAGAATAATAGAATAGAAAATACTAAAATGCATGTTCTCTTCTGAATTCATATACTATAGTGACAAACACTAATGGTGATGTCAGAGTGTCGTGGTTTAAACCCAGCCAGGCAGCTCATTCACTCACTCAACCCCCCTTTC